>PVKV010004628.1:0-66371 GCA_004027835.1 Alouatta palliata
TGTTTGGTCATGGGGATAGATCCCTCAGGAATGTCTTGTGCTGTCCTAGGGACAGTCAGTGAGTTCTCATGAGATCTGGTTTAAAAATGCGTAGCGCCTCCCTCCTGCTCTCTTGCATCTGTACTAGCCTTGCATCTGTACTAGCCATGGGAGCACCTCCTCCCCTTTCACCTTCTGCCATGATCAAGAGCTTCCTAAGGCCTCACCAGGAGCAGATGCCAGCACCACGCTTCCTGTCCTATAGGCACCACAGCCTATAGAACCATTAGTCAATTAAACTTCTTCTTTCTAAATGACTCAGTCTGAGATATTTCTTTATTATGATGCAAAAACAGCCTAATACAAAACCATTTCTATGTACTTATGTAGTATTTTTTCAGCAATCTTCACCCGTGCAGTGCAGACCCAGAGTAGGAAAATGAGTTCATCCAGAGTTGGGGTTTTTGTAGGTAAAGACCAAAAAAGAGTTCCTGATATTTACAAGGCAATTAAAGGATGGCAATTAAAAGGTAAGCAGTCAAAAGAGATGTGAAGACAGAAGGTAGTGAGAAAATGGTGAGATCATATGAGAGGTCTCAATGGATCCCAGCACTGGGTCCGTGGACAGCCTTGAGCAAGTGACCCAGAAGGAGCAGAGATTATACTCAAAGAGTAGAATGTTTGGAATCTGACATTTCTGAGGTAGCATCATCGGTAACAGTGATAAGATCCAAGTGTGAAAACAGTGTGTAGCTAAAATGGGGCAAGAAAAAGATCACTGCAGACAAGTGGTAAGATGCATGAAAGCTATCTATGAATTCAATCAAACAAGTACAAAACCATAAATGCAAGGTTCATTAAGTGTCAAAAGAATTAGGTGCTATACTCCCACCAAAACAGAAACTCAATGTTAACAGATGCCAAGCTGGCACTTTTTCTATAGAAACCCCTGGTTTGTCTTGTCTCACCTTGACGATGGCCACATTCCTCACTCCTAAGAATTGACTGTGACACCAAAAGAATTAAATAAAAAAAGTTAGATGTGACCTGAAAAACCAAAACCAACATATCATAAACTCTCCATGAACATTTAAGATACATAAATCAGGATGACTCCCATGAGGGTTAGGGCAAAAAGAGGGAGACAGGGACATTTCAATTGGTTAAGAACACCTCAGGCTAAACATGACTATTAATCTTCAATGATCCATGAGTTCCCTTCTCTAGTGTCTACTCTTCACCCCTACCTCACCCCATATAATCTGTTTTATTAAATGTCAGTGAAGGCTGCAGGTTTGGGCCAGTTCTAATCAACTGGTAAAACATTTTTGGCTACATTTGCTTTGAAATTTCAACACAATAGTAAATTTGGTATATCAATAAAAACATTAAATTTGGTAAACCAGTAAGTCTGAAAAACACTCCATTTAAATTAACCATACAAAATATAATTTTAAAAAATTAAACACAAAAAGTTAACGTTCCTAAACAAATAATTATCTCAGGTCTTTGAAAGGAACCAGAAGGAACTACTGCCTACACTTCCATTTCTCTCTCAGAGGGAGGTATAACTTCTCCCTACCCTTTATCACCCACTCCATCCTTCACTCACTACCCTCAACTAAAAAAATGCTAGAATCAGGATAGTTTTAACAGACATGTTAAGAGCAAATGCAGCAGGACACACAAAATGCATAACTCCGAAAACAAGTTTTCTAAGAATCACTTTCAACCCTGGCACATAACTCTTCCACTCCATTTATTTCTCTTGTAAAACGTTCCTTCAAATACAGATTGTCACACTTCCTAACAGCAAAATGTTCAGTTTATTAGACCACTTTGTGTGCGGGGGAACGGGGGAGCTGTTTTCCTACAGGGTGACAATCTCACCTTTGCAAATAGCTTCCATCTATAGAACAGCCTCACTGCCATTTGGTGAGTGGGGCAGTGACAACTTTAGCACTTTCCATTGTCTTAATCTTCTGAAATTGTTGCTTAGCTGGCTTTTTTTTTTTGACACTTGATGAGAACTGAATTGACTTAATGACTAACCGAAATTCCCTAGGATCAGCCAAACATTCTCTTTTTTCCTCTCAGATAATAGTCTCATTTATATTCTCTACTCTCGGTGTTAGAAGAATGGGTGGCCAAATTCTTTCAGATCTTACTGTCAGTGGACTTCATTACATATTCCTCTTGCTTCAGATGCTCTCCCCAATTCTTCACCAAACAATCTTACACTACCTAGTCTTCAAAGCCCCACTCAAATTCCTCCTCCTTGGTGATACTGCACTTGATCACACCACAGAAAGTCCTTTGACATTTTACTGATACACATTTCTATCAAAAGAAGAGGGCAGAAGGAAAAAAAAGACACCTTTCCATTGATTTATGGCCTAACATTGTTTAATATTGAGCAATTTTTATACCCTATTCCCTGACTCTGCTCCTTAAGACTTCTCTCTCAAGTACAAGATGATTGATCACAAAAAATTTTTGTTGACTATTACCTGTGCTGCAAACTTACTTGAAAACTAATATATTATGGCAAAGTTTTTTAAAATTCTATTCAGTTTGCATTTTTTTTAAGAATTAGGTACAGCAACTAAAGGCAACAGTTGGTAAAAAGGGAAAGATCTTTTAACATGTAAATTACAATTTTCATCTTTCCTTATACAGTAGAAGGCTATGGTAATGAAATTTATACATCTGAAATTTTGCTTTAGTTCAAATTTTCACGTCTATATCAGAAATTCACCTTCTCATCCAAAGCACCTAACTACTCACTTTCTTCACTGTGACATCTGACATAATCAGAGGACTGAGTCATTGTGTACCCCTAAAGTCCCACACCAGTATTAACAAAGGAGTATGGGGCAGGCCTTTGAGGTGAATTAATTCCAGGAATACAGAGGATAGCTGACAACTTGCTCTTCATGTTTGATTTTCTATCTTAACTCTGGGGTCAGTTTAGCTCTAGGAACAGCTATAGAAGAGGCAAAGTCTCCCCAGTCTACTACTTCCATGCCACCAGAGAAGCATGAATCAACTGGCTTCAGCTGGGTGCACAGATGGAATAATTAGAAAGACTTGATTTGATTTCCAGCTCTACTTGTTTTGTCTTGGAGCAAGTTTCTCAATCTGCCTGAGGAGCAGGCGTTCCCCTAGGATTAAGCAGGACAGTGTATGTCAGTATGTAAAGCAATGGACTAAGCCTATAGTAAGCAATGGCACAGTAAACATACTAAACAGCAGCTATTAATATTATTATCATGGCTCTACCAGGTTCCAGTCAGCCAACACCACCCTAATTAACAGCTTATTAGCTTTGAGGCTTGAGCCCAAATAAGAACTGAGCTTTTATGATTGGTCTCAATATTTTTTTTTCAATAATGTCTCTTTAGAACATTTGCCAGGTACTCAAATGGCTATGCTTCAAGAAAAAAAAGTGAATTTGTTTTCAATTTTTAATTAATTTTAGATGGTGGAGTTGAGAAAAATCTCCTTCTCTAGAGTCAGTGTGCCTGCATTAGAATCCCAGCTAACCCACTTAGTAAGCTGTGTGACTTTGGGTAGCTTACTTTACCTGTTTTTTTTTTTTTTTTTGGTCCCCTCATCTGTAAAGATGGGAAATAGTAACAGTAACTCCCGCAAAGGATTTTTAAGAAAAGTAATATACATAAAATGTTTAGAATGAAACTATAGAACAATGGTTTTGTTGTCCAAAAATCTTATTTTGCTAGCCAGTAAAAATAAAGCTTATTCATCAGCTTAATAAGTTGACATTCTTACTAAAAATACTAGGACGCCAACAGGCATTTTCACAAATCACTTTATTACCAGATATCGGCTAGGGTAAAAATTTATAATTTGTACGTATGAAATATTTCCAGTGAAAAATCAAACTGATAATATACGATTAAATTTGTGGCTCAGAAAAACCCAACTTCTATTGTTTTCTTGCTGACATAAAACTGTTCTCACAAAATTAAATGTTTTCTTTATAAATTGAGCATGGCATACTTCCACTTTTGTGAAGATTATATATTTGACACATTAAAGCTGTGTACTGGCATACTATATGCTTAAGGGGTCTGAACTAAATGCATACTCTGAACCAAATTCCTTTGGTTCACAATAATCTCATAATATTCATGTATGGTTCACTTTTCCTACCTCCAGCAACAGGGCTCATGCTTCCAACTGTCCCAGGGCTTCCAGAATTATTTCCAACCAGCTGATTAAACGAATCTATGTTAATAAGGCTAAGAGAGAAAGACAGTATAAAAAGGAACTGATCAAAGAACATGAGGGGTAAATAAGAGGGTTGAAGAATCAAGATGTGCATTCAGTGGTACAAAACATACCCCCAAAAAGCTAAAAATCCTATTGACAAGCTTCTAATTAAATTTGTTCCACAATGAATATATGAAATAGATACATCAATGGGATTTGCATGGTGATACATTATTTGCTTCAAGTACATAAATGCTTATTTTGCTCTTCACTGGCTGACATCTTGGACACAGAGTAACTGGCAATGCAAATGGTGAATGCATCCTTACAAAGAAGCACAAATTGTTTCATGAAGGTAATAATTTCTATTTGAATGTTGTAAAGAAGGAAGAGGTGTTTTACATTTCTGAAATATTCAAGAAGCTAAATATATTTACTTTTAACTGTACTGTGGTGAAAAGAACAGTAAAACTCTCAAGTTAATATTCTTACTCCTCAGCCTACTTTCTGCCTAGCTGGCTGGGTATGGGGAATGTCTACACAGACTAAAGAAGGATACAAACAGTGCCCAGTAGATCTGCTATTTTTGTGGCGATAAAGACTATTCTTTTATTTATAAACTGTGATAACAGCAAATAAAGGTCAACCCAAAATGCATATGATGTAAGAATTTGATAAGAACTTTGTAAATCATCTTAGGGAAGAAAAAACTTGCCATGATGATAAAGGATAAACAGTATCAATTTCATAAAGGTTTGCTTGGCAATGTTTTTAAGTTAACAAAGGAAACAATATGCTATCCGTAATATAAATCTGAAGCGTGTATATACATAATAGTATGTATGTGGAGTTCTACGACAGATGTGAATATTTATATGCATCTCTTAAATATAGGTATTAAGAGTGAAAGACACGTAGAGAAAAATGATTCCTTTGGCAGGGCACATTTTATGGTGTAATTTACTACCTGCTTTCTGTCTTCTTCTCTGTCCATTCCCACCTCCCTTAACACTAAGGAAAGGTCAAACAGCACTAAGCACCTTGAGCCCAGAGATGGAAAATGGGAAAACCTTCCTGTTTCTAGCTGCTTTGACCATCACACAGGGTCTCATCAATAAAGAAATAAATACACCCTACTACCTTCATATATTTTTAACTGATGAATTCTATAAGATGAAACATTATACAAAACCTTGTTAGTACCTAGAAGTGCAATGAAATGTTTACTGTGTCCAGTTCTTCATGAAATGCAAGACTTTCTAAATCCCTTTAATACTCAGTCTATCTGTGGCTCCCAAACCTGGCTGTGCATTAGAATTCCCTATAGAGCTTTTATAAGCTGCTACAAAGCAGCCTTTCAAAAAAGAATGCAGCAGCTCTATAAGCAGGAATATGGAAAGATCTCCAAGATATGCTTGCTGTAAAGCCACAAAAGCCAGGTGGTACAGAACAGTTTGTATGTGATCTCCCCTGTCCCTATGTTTGTAAATGCAAGGTATATGTCTGGACGGACATGCGAGAAATTGGTAACAGCAGTTGCCTCTTGCAAAGAAAACTGAATGCATATAGAATGGAGAAGAGGAGAATTGCTTTTCACCATACAATCTTCTCTATACCTTTTGAAATCGGCAGTGTACACTGCTTATTTTAAAAAAGGAAAACACATTCCTGAGCCCCACCTTTGATCTACAGGGAAAGTTAATGAGTGTGGCCCAATAATCTCTTTTTTCTTTTTTTTTTTTGAGACTGAGTTTCACTCTTGCTGCCCAGGCTGGAGTGCAATGGCGTGATCTCAGCTCACTGGAACCTCTGCCTCCCAGATGCAAGCAATTCTCTTGCCACAGCCTCCCAAGTAGCTGGGATTACAGGCATGCACCACCACGCCCAGCTAATTTTTTGTATTTTTAGTAGAGACAGGGTTACCATGTTGGCCAGGCTCATTTTTTTGAACTTCTGACCTCAGGTGATTCACCCTCCTCGGCCTCCCAAAGTGCTGGGATTACAGGCGTGAGCCACCTTGTCCAGCCAATAATCTCTGTTCTTAACAAGTTTCCCAGGTGATTCTTTTGCAGCAATCTCAGCGAGAAATGGCATTGCGGAACTATTGATCTAAAACTCTAGCATAACAGCTTAGTGCAACACCAAATTTACAGTTGCTTCCTATAAAAGCTTTGTTACTCCAATTGGACTTTAAGCTCCTTAAAGACATGGGTAATATTTAAATCATAATTTCTCACTGCCCACAGATCTACCTAAAGCTGATTACATAACAGATTCTCACAAAATATTTCCTGATTGACACAAAGCAGGAATGCCAAGAACATCAGAGAGACATTTGTGTGGGCTACCATCTTGGAGCCTGTTTAAATATAAATTTTGCAAATATAAAGGGATAGAAAATGAGTATGAGGGTAAAAGTATAGAACTGATGAGTTTTTTGTTCAAGATTTTATTCTGAAATGTCCATGCATTTTGTCAATGAAAAAGGACACAGTATTCCTGACTATTTAGGTTCAGGCAAGTATAATCCTCTTGTACAGAAAAAAAAGTATCTTTATTCATCACCAATTTATATATTATGCCCATTTACTTCCTTTTCCTTTCATGTACATTGAGAATGTCAGATTAAGATAGGGAGAGTCTTCTAATAAAGAAGAAGACAAATGGATTATAAACAAAATAAACAAAATAAATTCGATCTTTAAAAGATGAACAAGTAGTCATCTAAAACTCTCCAAAAACCCAGCTGACAGTTTTATTTCCCATTGCAAGTACAGAAGGGAAAACTATATTTTCTAAGGCCTAATGACACCTACAGAAGATTGAATATATACAGAAATAAGAGATCACACCCTGGGATAAAAGATAATAGCAAAAACTTACATATCTAGGACATTTAGTGATGAATCAGGTACAAAGGACAAGAGTCAACTAAGGCAAATCAAATAGATCTAGTTTTCCTACTAACCTTTCTTAACTCTTTATAAGTCTTCAGGACCTGCATCTAAGGGGAATGAATGCATTCCAAACCAAGCCAAGCCATGAGAAAGCATTCACATTAAAGACCTCTCTGTTGGAACAGAAACTAAAGCAGCATTCTAATATCCTTAGCATGCTTTTTCATTCTTGATCAAAGATGAGTTGGAGTAGGGTCTGAACCACAGAAATCTTGACATAATTCATAACAAATATCCTACATGGAAATTTATATATGACCCAAAGATCTCAAAGAATTTTAATAGATGGCCAGAAGTGGTGGCTCACACCTGTAATCCTAGTACTTTGGGAGGCCGAGGACGGATGGCTTGAGGCCAGGAGTTCAAGACGAGCCTGGGCAACAAGGCAAAACCCAATCTCTACTAAAAATACAGAAATTAGCTGGCCGTGGTGGCACATACTTTTAATCCTAGCTATTCAGGAGGCTGAGGTGTGAGAATTACTTGAACCCAGGAAGCGGAGAAACCAGGAAGCGGAGAAACCAGGAAGCGGAGATGGCAGAGTGAGCTGAGATCGTCCCACTGCTCCCCAGCCTGGGCAACAGAGTAAGACTCTGTCTCCAAAAAAAGAATTTTAATACAATTATATATCTGAAGTACCCATCACTAGCAAAATAAGTAGCACTGAGTTGCTAGAAAAGGTCAACAGCAAGCCCTGGACCTTTCTATTTCAAAACATACAAGCCAAGCCAGGGCAAGGCAATATGTGAAGTACATAAAGTAAGAAGGATTTTTTTTTTGAGGCAGAGTTTTGCTCTTGTTGCCCAGGCTGGAGTGCAATGGCGCAATCTCGGCTCACTGCAACCTCCACCTCCCGGGTTCAAGCGATTCTCCTGCCTTAGCTTCCCTAGTAGCTAGGATTACAGGTATACGCCACCATGCCCAGCTAATTTTGTATTTTTAGTAGAGACGGGATTTCTCCATGTTGGTCAGGCTGGTCTCGAACTCCTGACCTCAGGTGATCTAGCCACCTTGGCCTCCCAAAGTGCTGGGATTACAGGTTGAGCCACCACACTTGGCCTGTAAGAAGTATTTTTAACCTATTCACATATTGGATCCTTTCAAAAGATAATCTGTCATGATAGGTTCCTCAAAGTCCATTTTGTAATTCCCATCTGCTGCCAGGCTGGAGTGAAGTGGCGAGATCTTGGTTCACTGCAACCTCTGTCTCCTGGGTTCAAGGGATTCTCATGCCTCAACCTCCCCAGTAGCTGAGATTACAGGCATGTGCCACCACATTCAGCTAATTTTTGTATTTTTAGCAGAGACAGGGTTTCACCATGTTGGCCAGGATTGTCTTGATCTCCTGACCTCATAATCTGCCTGCCTTGGCCTCCCAAAGTGCTGGCCATTTTGTCATTTTTAATTTCCACTAAAGGTCACATCATCGATGACTGGCAAGTATAAGAAAAATACAGGCAGTCCTGGCTTTGCATGGTAGTGCGGGACCACAAAAATAACCATGCAAGCTGAAATCATGCAAAGTGATTTTAATAATCAATGGGGGAAATTACAGTTGTTCTGGTGTCCTTTAAAAATGTTTGTCAAAGCATTAAAAACTCTCTTACTGTTGGTTACAGTGTATAGAAAAATAAAAAACAGTAAAACTAATACTTTAGTACACTATAATTTAAAACATTATGCCATTTAGCATGCTTTCACTAAGTGCCTCTGGCTGCCTGTCTAGAGTTCCGCAAATGCTGGCAGTGGCAGCGTTCCCACTGTCGGTTACTTATTTTATTACTCCATTTATGCTCAATTGGATTTTACTTCTAGAGTTACCATTATTGGTTTCTTTGTTGCTCTTTCATCTTTTCTGGCCACTTCCCACTTTTGATTATCTATTTTGCCAATAGGTCATATAAGTTTATTACTTAAGAGGCAAGGAGGCAGCAAAACACACTCTCCTGTCTGTGTGTAAACTGAAGAACAGACACATGGCTGTTATTTTTGCAGTGACTTCTGATCTGCATACTGAATAGCTGGCAGAAGAATCTGTACTTCATGCATTCACAGGTAATATACCACGGTGACTGAAATTTGAATCCTAGGTGACTAGTGTTGTTATCTTATGGTAACTGAAATCAGTGCACATCAGAACCCTGCAAAGCAAGTCCTGCCTATACAGCATTCTCTTAAAAAGCATTTTTAAAAGTGTCCTGGACAGGCATGGTAGCTCGGTAGCTCACGTCTAAAATCCCAGTACTTTGGGAGGCTAAGGCAGGAGAACTTCTTGAAGCCAAGAGTTCAAGACCAGCCTTGGGAAAATGAGACCCCCGTCTCTACCCAAAAAAAAAAAAAAAATTTTTTTTTTAATTAGCCAGGTTTGGTGGCATGTACCTGTAGCCCCCAGCTACTCAGGACACTAAGGTGGGAAGATTCCTTGAGCCCAGGAGTTTAAGGCTGCAGTGAGCTATGACTGCACCACTGCACTCCAGCCTAGGAGACAAGGTAAGGCTCCGTCTCTTAAAATTTAAAAAAAAAAAAAAAAAAGGACAAAAAAACAGTGTCCTGCAGGAGTCAAAGTTATTCACAAAAAGATTCCATAGTTATAAGGGAGACAATGTGCTGAGATCAGATCTCCTTTCTTTACCAGCAGTACTTCTCAGTAAATTCAACAAGTTAATGAGCACTTTGAAATTCCATGTTGGGGATCAAGCATAAGTGATAAATACTGTACCCAATCTCAGGTCTGTCTCTCTCTTCCCTCTGCCCCCTGACAACACACTTCATGGGTTATTATTTTCCACCTTAGAAAATTGCCTTAGAAGCTAATTTTCAGACACACCAGATGTAAAGAGTTTATTATTTGTTTTTATAACTGTTATAATTTTACAATTTAAATTTACAAAATTAAAACATTTTTAATGTTTTGCAATTTTACAATTGGTACAAAGTACGAATAAACCAAGCGTATTGTAAAATCACCCCCTTATCAACACAGAAGATTAAAATGGTGATAGCATTACCAGGCATTTACTGAATACTAACAAAGCATGCTAATGAATGCATATGAACCAAAGAAGTCAATAATAACTGATCACACATACACTAAAACTTTCTAAAACTCTCTTTTTAACCTCAAAAGAAACAGATTGTTTGTCTCCAATTACCCTTATAACAATATGATTAACAAGTATTTGTAGGGCACTTCCTAGGCTGACGCCTAATTACTGAGTCAAATCTTCTTACATAGAACAAAATACAAGAAGCAAAATACATAAGCAGCAAGATATAATATATCTCTAAGCCAGCCATATGATTTTCTTCTAGATAAAATTACCTGGAAGCAAGGGCTACCCTTACCCACCAAGCATAGCTTCTATCCTAGGGTAAGAATTCAAAGCTATAATCTAGCACCACAAGCACTCTGATTTCAGTTAATTCCAACCTTGCCCGTCAGATTTATTTAAGTGATATTTGCCAAATCCCTTTTGTACAGCTTGACTCCATTCCTGGCTAGGGTCATCCTTTTGTCACCAGTGTATCAGAATACAGAGTGAGCAATTTAAGAAGACCTGTTGCCTAATCCCACATGGAAATCTTGTTTTGCTCTAGTTAAGAAAACAAAATTAGGAGGCAATGGGAGCTGGTCAAAGCAGACCAAGAGGCAACAGGAAAAGAGCATCACAAGAAGGAGATAAAACACTATCAATAAATGGCCACTGGTGTGGGGCAATTTAGTGTACAAACAGTACCAGCAGCCCACACGGCACAGAAGATAACTAAGGTCCATAATACTTAGTCAACAAAATTATATGTCAACTATTTTTAGAAGGATTTTGACAGACATGTTATGCTCTTCTTAATAGAATACTACTCTATTTAAAGCAGTTTAATCTCCTGAGTAACTTTTCTGAGGACAGTTACATTTCACAAGTAGAACTTTCAGTTACAGGAAAATCTTATGTAGGTAGACCATATCATTCCCCAAAGATGGTAAAGTGGTTGCTAGTTTTCTTATTTGCCAATTAATCTGTGAAATGTTAATACTTTATTGCAACAGTTCTCATGCTAAAGGTTACTACCATAATAGGAGGTTTCTAGTGTTTTGAAAAAGAAGAGATTCTAAAGGAAGGAAGAAATAAAACAGCAACAAACAGATTCAAATTAAAATCATATCACAAGTAACCTTCATGGCAGTATATTTTTTCAAGATAGCAGGATCAGAGAACTATTCAATGAGGTAAGAAAGCAGCTTTCATATTCTACCTAGAGAGCTATGTTCACAATGCGTCTGCACACAGGTACAGGTCAATGAAATCACATCATTATACAGGCATCAATACACAAACACAATCATCATGTGAAAAATCTGTTATCAACGAAATCCAAACTCTATTTTCAAACCCCGTATCTCTTGCTATGACCTTTCTTTTCATTAACAATTTACCTACTGGTTTAGGGTTAGAGTCCCCCATAAGCGGAACCTGAGACAGGATTGCAGGCATTCACATGGGAAGTGATCCCTGGAAGCACTGGTAAGTGAATGGAAAAGTGAGACATGGAAAGGGAGGCAGCTTTGGGGACAACTGGAAGACTATAAGGGGCTTCAGAGTGGCCCCACCCAAAATAAGAGGAAGCTAGGTATTATCTATTATCTACCATCTCCCATTAGATAATGGTTGAGGGCTGTCCCAGAGGCACAATGCCCCAGCATTTCCAACCTGCTTCAAGTACAAGCTGCTGAGCTCCAGCAGTCAGAGAACGCCCTCAAGCCAAGTATCAGGTGTTTTCAGCAAGAAGTATTCTGGACAGAGACAGAGATGGAAACAGAGAAAGCCAGGGGATCCAGGTGGGGCTCCTACAGACCCTGCCCTCATATGTACAAGCCTAGTCTCATGAACCTCTAATGCACACACCCTTAACTTGCTCATTTCTTGTACAGATATGCTCATCTTCATACTCACTGTCTTCTCTATTCTCTTATCCCAGCAACCTCTCAGGGATAAACACAGAACAAGAATATACATAAAACGGTATAATAAATACTTACAGGTAAATAGGTACAGATTAAGTACATAATACTTAGGTAATATTTAATACTTAATTACTGAAAAAAGATTCAGGACAAAATTGTCCAACTTGATAAGGAAGTCCACAATTGATTTGTATAGGAAGAAAAGAACCATCTTCAGATCTTAGGAATTCTCCAGAGGGAAAAATAATCATTTCAAGCAACTATGTGACAGTTCTAAAGACATGAATAAAATCAGTGCATTTTTAAGACGAATTTTGTCCCACCACTGAGGGTAGCCTCAGCTTTAGGCTGAACTACAGTAGGCTCAGCTACCATGAATCTCTGTAAAACTGGACCGTTATGTAAAACACTGAGGCCAGGCACGGTGGCCCATGCCTGTAACCCTAGCACTTTGGGAGGCCTAGATGGGAGGGTTACTTGAGCCCAGGAGTTCAAGATCAGCCTGGGAAACATATTGAAACTTTTACTCTACAAAAATATTTAAAAATTCGCTGGGCGTGTTGGTGCACACCTGTAGTCCCAGCTACTTGGGAGGCTGAAGTGTGAGGATCGCTTGAGCCTGAGAGGTCAAGGCTGCAGTGAGCTGTGATTATGCAACAGCATTCCAGCCTGGTCGACAGAGAGAGACTCTAATTAATTAAACAAAGAAATAAATAAATAACTGAGGCAGGGCACAGTAGCGCATGCTTGTAATCCCAGCACTTTGGGAGGCCGAGGCGGGTGGATCACTTGATGTCAGGAGTTCAAGACCAGCCTGGCAAACGTGGTGAAACCCCATCTCTATTAAAAATACCAAAAAAACAAAAACAAACAAACAAAAAAAAACCTAGTCAGGCATGGTGGTGCATACCTATAATCCCAGCTACTAGGGAGGTTGAGACAGGAGAATCGCTTGAACCCAGGAGGCAGAGGTTGCAGTGGGCCAACATCTCGCCACGGCACTCCAGCCCAGGCCACACAGCAAGACTCCGTCTCAAATAATAATAATAATAATTGAAACGTTGAAGCAGGTGGAAAAAGGGCAATAGTCTTTTCAACCAAAGGGATTGAAATATCTTAGCTATCTTAAGAGACATCCCCCAGAGAAAGAAGCGCTTCAGAAACTATTTAAAAACAAAGGAAGAAATTGTGGTAATGAGCAGGGAATTTTCAGAGTTTTCCTTAGGAGGACAAGTGTTCCACTAAAGTTCATTTAAGTACTGACTTACAACTTACATGTTACAAGCACCACTCTGGTTTCTGGAGGGCAGAAGGAGGGGGACCAGTTAGGAGGCTACTTCACTAAGACCATCTTACACAAGGATAATGATGAAGGCAACCAGTAGCAGTGAGATTCTGAAGGTAAGCAAACAAGATTTGGCCAAAAATTCTGGCCTGAACAACATGAAGGACTGTCATTAAGTGAGATGAAGAGGACTGTAGGAGGAGGAGCAGGTCTGATCAAGAAGGGAGGGAGATGTGAGGTTCGATTCTGCATACACTCAAGGTTGGCCTATCTATATTTATCCACGTGGAGATATGAAGTTGGCAATTTATATTCAAGACTAGAACTCAGGGGAAGAGAGCTACGAAAAAGATCACATCAGTGCTGGAAAAACTACTGAGTTACCGTGGGGTACCCTGCAGTAAAAGATCAGGGAGATAAGAAGGAATTGCTACCCTGAGAAGTAGGAGTTGCAAAAGCAGAAGGAAAATGAGCACAGGGGTTCCCCAGGTGCCAAGTTAGGTGATACTCACTGGTAACTTTGACAAGAACAGTTTCAATAGAGTGGTAACAATAAAGGCCTGACTGGATTGAGCACAAAAGAAAACGGGACCTCTCTCATTTCCTCGGAGAAGAAAAAACTAGACACAGCAAGTAGGAACAACTCGATGAATTTTGCTATAAAGGTAAGCAACAAAACAGGGCTGCAGCTGAAAAGGGATGTCAAGTCAAGAAATGGGGTTTCTGTATTTTTTTTTTTTTAAATAAAGGATATAGGCCGGGCTTCGTGACTCATGCCTGTAATCCCATACTTGGGGAGGCCAAGGTGGGTGGATCACTTGAGGTCAGGAGTTTGAAACCAGCCTGGCCAACATGGTGAAACCCTGTCTCTACTAAAAATACAATAAAAATTAGCCAGGCATGGTGGCACACACCTGTAATCCTAACTACTCAGGAAGCTGAGTCAGGAGAATCACTTGAACCCTGGAGGTGGAGGTTGCAATGAGCTGAGATCATGCTACTGTACTCCACCCTGGGCAACAGAGCAAGACTCCATCTCAAAAAAAAAAAAATTAAAAATTAAAATAAAGGATATGTGCATACAATTTGCATGCTGAAAAAAAAAAAATGATGAGGTAGGGATACAACTGTTGAAGCCAGGTCTACAATCTACATGACTTAGCAGTTGCCTTTTCTTTTTGAAAAGTTCTTTTGGCTTCAACAGTTCAGAAATTTCCTAAATCTGAACACAGATATTTCCACACTAAGGCAAACTTTGGTCCAAAGTGTAGCGTTATGCATACCTGGTTTGAGGCCTGCTAGGAAGATGAGATTCCTGAGGAGCTTATCATCAATTCACCCAATCTTGCCATTCATACTGAGGAACGTCCTGAGGCTGTGAGCAGTTTCTCACATCCCTTGGGCAGGCAATGTCACCACTAAAATAGAGAGGCATCAAGAGGACCTCAGGACCTGTATAACCACGAGAATGGCTGGACCTGATGGGATCTAGATGCAATCAGCACCATCACTGGCAACAGAGCAGCTTTATGGGAAACTGAAGGCCAAGGAAGTTTGTCCTGCCAGTGGGACAAATTCTGCTGAGCCTCTTGCTTTTATCTTTTTTTTTTTTGAGACGGAGTCTTGCTCTTGTCACCCAGGCTGGAGTGCAGTGGCACAATCTCGGCTCACTGCAGCCTCCGCCTCCTGGGTTCAAGTGATTCTTCTAACTCACCCTCCCGAGTAGCTGGGATTACAGGCACCTGCCACACCTGGCTAATTTTTGTATTTTTAGGAGAGACAGGGTTTCACCATGTTGGCCAGGCTGGTCTTGGACTCCTGATCTCGTGATCCGCCTGTCTTGGCCCCCAAAGTGCTGGGATTACAGGCATGAGTCACCATGCCCAGCGAGCCTCCTGCTTTGTATAGCCATTCTCATTTGCTTATTTAAGTTAGTCAATCCTTAACTTCCATTAAAAAAAACCGGTACCCTTTCTCTGTGTCTACTAGCCTATCAATCATCATTACTCTTCTGACAATCTTATAGGTATACATTTTAGATAATTTTATTTCAATAAATATGTATTTTCTTTACCTATTAAAAATGTGACATGAGCATCACTAACATGATTTAGCAGATACCTCTGTTTAAGGCAAGTACATTTTTAAAAATAAAATCCATTTAAATCAATTTTAAAGAAAAGTATTAAATAAGTATCAGAAGTGTTACAATGATATGGCAGAAACTGCGATAGTGGCCAATGAAAGCCTGAAATGCAATGGTGGTAAACAAAACGAAAAAATTACTGATATGGTGGAGAGGAAGGGACGGAAACGGAAGAAAAGTCACTCATATCCTAATATTACTTGAAGTCCTGAGAAGCCTGTATCAAGGTCTTCCTTTGTTCTGTCCTCTCAGAGTGTCTGAGGTGGTGACTGAATCAGCAGCAGCCCTGGGGTGAGGGGTAGGGCTGCAAAACAAAATGCTGTGCAGACCCGTAAGAGATAAGCATAGGGCAGTCTCTGACTTAGGATAATTTGATTTAGGATTTTTCAGTTTTATGATAAGTTTATCAAGATGTAGCACCATGGTAAATCAAGGAATGGTTCCCCTGGGGCTGAGGTGGTAACATTCCTGAAGAGATGGGTGGCCCCAAGAAGTGATCCTGAGGGAGAGTGGTGTGACTTTGGAGCCTTAAGAGGATAATCAATTGCATAAGGGGTAAAGAACTGAGAAATCAAGTTCAGATTGGGGATATGACCTCTCCTACCACAGGCTGGATGCCCATAAAGGGAAAGATAAGAAGAGAAAAATTAAGGGGGTAGAGTCCAGCACTTAGAACTTGGCATTTGGATGGCTGGAAAAGCAGGTATGAAGAAAGATGTCCCTGAACCAAACAGAAGGGACTGAGTTCACCCAGTCACCATGGGCTCTAAAGAAAAACTTTGATCCTTTGATATAAGGACAGGCTGGCACAAAAAAAGTGACTCAAAACATCAGGCACACAAAGCTAGCCTTTAAAGAAGTACTGAAATAGGAAGAATGTAAGAGAGAAATATGAATCAGACCTGTGACAAGTTAAATTCAGTAAAAAGACTAAAATTCCTATAATCTGCATATAGTTTACACCCCATGATTCCCTCAAAACGTAGTAAAGTAAAAAGGACTAACTACATGTCTACATTGTAGCATATGTGACAGGGGAGGCACTCTGGCAGTTCAAAAGAAGAGGAAAAACCCATGAACCCACAAACCCATCCTTGGAGAGGAAAGTTCCCATGTGGTCACCACAAAAAGTTTCCAAAGCCATTAACGGAAATTGGCCAGAAAGCCCCTTTTTCAAGGATCCAGTGGTCCCATACCATCACTGATCAGCTCAGTTAAAATGCTATTAAAACTGTTTCATGTTCTGACCTTTGTTCATTTTTTAAAAACTATTCTGTAGGGTTCCAGACAATGGAAATATCTTCAGGTCACATCTCATGACCATTTTATTTTCTTTTTAAATATTTATTAATATTAAAGTTTTAAGGGTTACTGCATAAATCAAAAGGTCTACACTGGACCACATTCCAGTTTCTTTGTGAAACAGTGAACACTCACCTGACAACAGCTTTTGCACATTAAAAATACCAAATTATCTACAATGGTATAAGTTCCCCCAGCTATCGCAACTTCATGATTTTACTGCACACATCAAACTGTTAAGATTACTAACTGATAAACAGGAGTCCATGTTAGGTGTTTGAAATTCCTATGTTTTGTGCTCAAGGAAAAATGGCATTTCTAAAATATAAAAGAAGAGCATGTTAACAAAACATTCTGAAAACGTTTTAGCCCTCTTCCCCATAACAAAATATAAATTGAACATAAGATCACTGTATTTTCTCTGACACTGACTTTTGTATTAAGATGAATGCAACTTACAGCCCCAGTAAATAAGAATTTCACATTTGTATAATATATTTAAGCTCAAACTTCTATTTCATTATCAGTGTTCTTTACACTTGTCTTTGATCAACAGTCCCTTTAGAACATGAATTTTAAAATGTGACTACAGATAAAAACAATTTCAAGATGCTTACCAAGAACAAAGATAAACATACACACAAAAATATATATCCTTCGGCATTGTTAAGTAGTAAGAACAAAAGAGAAACCAACTGAAAAATCCATCATCAAGAGAGGACCAGTTAAATTATAGTAAATCCACAGAATGGAATTCTATACAGCCATTAAAAAGAATGAGACATCTGTACATGCTGATACGACAAGCTCTCTGAGATATCCAGGATATTTTATTAAATAAAAAGAGTAAGATTTTTGCTTTTCTTTTCTTTCTCTTTTTTTTTTTTTTTTTTTTTTTTCACCTTTCCATATTGTTTGAATTTCTTGCCAGGTCCTTTTAAGAGATAGTCTTGCTCTATCACCCAGGCTGGAGTACAGTGGCAAGATCACACAATCTTAGCTCACTGCAGCCTCGAATTCCTGCACTCAAGCCTCAGCTTCCTGAGTAGCTGGGACTACAGGAACATGCCACCACAACCAGCTAATTTATTTTTTGTATTGATGAGGGTCTTGCTATGTTTCCCAGGCTGGTCTCAAACTCCTGGCCTCAAGTGATCCTCCCACCTCGGTCTCCCAAAGCACTGGGATTACAGGTGTGAAGCACAGTGGCTGGCCCTCTTACCAGATCTTTTTTGTTTTGTTCTGTTTTTTGTTTGTTTTTTTAATGGCAGTTTATATGGTCAAAGGAGACAGGGACCTTTTTATGTATTTGCTTTTCTACTTCTCCATATTGCTCAATATTACACATTAAATTATATTCCTTTAAATAATAGTTATCATCCTTTAAGTAATCAATGAGGATGCTAATGAAACCATTTAAAAAATTACTGATAATGGAAAATAATCAAGCATTTAACTTTGCCTGTCCTACACTGTACAACTAGGAAACCAAAGATGAGACAAAGGAAAATTTTCTCTTTCTGTAAGTATTACGAGTAACAAATGAAAAAAGAATTTTATGATTATCAGTTATAAAATTTTTTAATTATAATACTAAAGGTATCATTTTGCAACTGCTAATGAATGAATATACTGGCATTGATCAATGGCAGCCAACATGACAGAAAGAGAAACAACCAGACATTTTATGCCTTCTGTTTAGGTTCCTGATCTACAGCACTCTCCTATGAAATTTTTGGGAGGTTTGCGGGGACCTAAATCTGTTCAAGCTTCTCTAAAGCCAACTGCCAATTTATAGGAAAGAGAGGAGCATGTTAAAAGATTCTGCAGGGATGTAATCAGCAAAATCCAGAAAGTGGAAATTTCTAGGATAAACAACCACTTTGCGCAACAAAGAGTTTGCAAGGCGGCTGGGGTGTAGGGAAGACATGAAAGAAAAACCTATGGATCAGAGTTTTTCAACAATAGCACTATGGAGACTTCAGACTAGACCATTCTTTCTTGTGGGGGCTAACCAGTGCAGAATGTTTAGTAGCATCCCTGCTCTCTACCTACAGCTGCCAGTAGCAACCACTCTGCCACTCCCAAATCACAAATGTCTCTAGACATTGGCTAGTGTTCCCTGGGAGACAAAATCTCATCTATTTGAGAATCACTGCTATATATTAAGAAACTTACCAAAAGTGGCAACTAATCACAATGTGTGAACCTTATTTAGACCTTGATTCAAAAAAAATTATGACATTTTTGAGACAACTAGAAATTTGGACACTAGGTATTGATGTTATTAAGAAATTGTTAACTATTTTTAATTATAATAAAAGTATTGTAGGTTTTTAAAACTGACGCCTTATCTTTTAGATTTACATGCTGAAATACTCAATAGATATAATGATATGATGCCAGGAATTTGCTTCAAAATAGCCAGGTAAGGGGGTAGTAATGAAACTGGCAGTGAATTGATACTCACTGAAGCAGGCTTATGGAACCTAGAAGCACAAGATATATTCAGTCTACTTCTGCATATGTTTGATATTTTCTCTTTAAAAAAAATTAAAGTCAAGACCACCATGGTGGCTGGCAACACTCAACTGAATGATAAACCAATCAGGTGACTAATTTCCACCAACAATGCCATGTATGCTTGCTCATATGCCCTCAGAGGCTGTCAAACTAATCGATTTTAAAAGGAAAATAATCACTATCTTTTTAAAAGACAAATTAAAATAAATGATCCCCAGGATACTTTAAATCCCTAGGGTTCACAAAACACAGGTTAGAAAATGCTGCTTTCGGCAAATTCCTGATCATTGGTGCTCTAGAGACTCCTATTATATACATTTGCCTGCTCAGTGTTTGTTACACTATGTCACTGATAATTGCCAATTTTGTTTTATTCTAAAAACTACTGGAGGCAGTGGTGCTTTTTTTATTTAGATACATAATAATATTTTAAAATTTAGCTACAAAGCATCCTTAAGACACAACTTAATTATCCAATAGTAAACCAAGTAGTTAGGGCTGTTTTCCCACCAGGCTGTTCTTCACAGTAGCTAATGATAAGCTACACTTAAAAGTACAGTACAGTACAGTACAGTAGTCCCCTTCTCATCTGTGGTTTCACTTTCCAAGGTTTCAGATACCAGTAGTCGGCCAAGGTCCAAAAATATTAAATGAAATCTTCCAGAAATATACAATTCTTAAGTTTTAAACTGCCTGCCGTCCTGAGCATCATGATGAAATCTTGCACTATCCCATCTAAGATGTCAATCATCCCTCTCTATTCATGTATCCAGACTGTTTACACTACCTGCCCACAAGTCTCTGAGTTATGAGATCAACTGTCATGGTATCAATGCTTGCGTTCAGGTTAACTGTTATTTTACTTAATAATGGCCTCAAAGTGCAAGAGCAGTGAGGCTGGTGTGATGCTGGCAATGCAGATATGCCAAAAAGAAACCATGAAGTGCTTCCATTAAGTGAAAAGTAAAAGTTCTTGATTTAAGGGGAAAAAAAAAAAAAACGGTATATTGGGTTGCGAAGATCTACAGTAAGAACAATTCTATCAGCCAGGTGCGGTGGCTCATGCCTGTAATCCCAGCACTTTGGGAGGCCGAGGCGGGTGGATCACAAGAGGAGTTCAAGACCAGCCTGGCCAAGATGCTGAAACCCCGTCTCTACTAAAAATACAAAAAAAATTAGCCAGGTGTGGTGGTACACGTCTGTAAACCCACTACTGGGGAGACTGAGGCAGAGAATCACTTGAACCCAGGAGGTGGAAGTTGCAGTGAGCCAAGATCGCACCACTGCACTCCAGCCTGGGTGGCAGAGCGAAGACTCCATTTCAAAAAAGAAAGAAAGAAAGAGCAATTCTATCTATAAAATTGTGAAGGAGGCAAAAGAAATCCTTGCGAGTTTTGCTGTTGTACCTTAAACTGTAAAAGTTACAGCCATACTGTATGATAACTTTTATTACAGTACATTGTGTAATGTTCTATTTTATTATCAGTTATTGCTGTTCATCTCTTATTGTGTGCCTCATTTAGAATTTGAACTTTGTCATGGGTATGTATGCATAGGAAAAAACGTGGTATATTTAGAGTTCAGTACTATCTGTAGTTTCAGGCATCCACTGGGGGTCTTGGAACACATATCTCCCTCAGATAAGGGAGGCACACTACTGTATATGCATATTAATAGCTCTAAGGAAGAAAACTATACGATTCTCTCCACAGATGCTGAAGAAGCCTTTGATAAAATTCAACATCCATTCATAATAAAAAATAAATAAAATTGAGGAATACTTTTTTCCTTTTTTTTTTTTTTTTTTAGGCAGCGTCTCACTGTGTCACTCAAGCTGGAGTACACTGGTGGGATCATGGCTTACTGCAGCCTCAACCTCCAAAGCTCAAGCAATCCTCCCACCTCAACCTTCCAAGTAGCTTCAACTACAGGCACACCCCACCATGTCCAGCTAATTTTTGTATTTCTTTGTAGAGATGGGGGCTCACCATATTGCCCAGGCTAGTCTCAAACTCCTGGACTCAGGCCATCCACCCACCTTGGCCTCCCCAAGTGCTAGGATTACAGGCATGAGCCACTGCACCTAGTGGAATACTGTCTTAACATGACAAATTAGTTCTAAAGCTACTATCTTTCTTAATGAGGAAATATTAGAGGCATTTCTACTAAGATCAGGAAAAAAGCAAGCATACCCACTATCTACCACTATTCAACACTATACTAGAGATATAAGCCTGTGCAATTATATAAGTGAAATCAAATAGAGGATAAGAATGGACAAAGAGGTAGTAAAATTCTCTATTTGCATATCATGTATCAGTTCCCTAAATGATAATACAACTAACTCAAATAATTTTTTCAGTAAGGTAGTAGGATATAAAAGTAACATTTAAAAAAGCAATAGTTTTCAGATACACAAACAATAACTAATAGCAAACAAATGGTAGAGAAAATCCCATTTATAATACTAACAAAGAAAAATACTTAGGAATAATCTTAAGACGTGTAAAATCTATACAAAGAAAAAATCAAAACATACCCGAAAGACACAAAAGTAGATGTCAATAAACAGATAATACTATTCTCAGAGAGAAAGACTCAACATTATGAAATTATCAGTTCTCAGCCTGGGCGCAGTGGCTCACGCCTGTAATCCTAGCACTTTGGGAGGTCGAGGTGGGTGGATCACGAGGTCAGGAGTTCAAGACCAGACTGGCTAACATGGTGAAACCCTGTCTCTACTAAAAAATACAAAACTTAGCTGGGCAAGGTGGCTTGTGCCTGTAATCCCGGCTACTTGGGAGGTTGAGGTAGGAAAATTGCTTGAACTGGGACCCAGCAGGCAGAGGTTGCACTCCAGCCTGGGCTACAGAGCAAGACTCCATCTCAAAAAAAAAAAAAATCAGTTCTCGTAAGTTTGATGTAACCCTAATAAAAATCCCAACAATGCTTTTGAATGAAATTAGACAAGCTGATACTAAAATTCATATAGAAAAATAAATCTACAAGAATAGCCAGAAAAACACTGAAAACAAATACAATAAACTACAAGAATGGGACAGGCCTTACCAGACTTACACCATACTATATACAAAATCCTCTCTAAGGCCAGGTGTGGTGGCTCACACCTGTAATCCCAGCACTTTGAGAGGCTGAGGTGGGTGGATCACAAGGTCAGGAGTTCGAGGCCACCCTGGCCAACATAGTGAAACCCCGTCTCTACTAAGAATACAAAAATTAGCCAGGCATGGTGGTGCATGCCTGTAGTCCCAGCTACTTGGGAGGCTGAGGCAGGAGAATCGCTTGAACCCGGGAGGTGGAGGTTGCAGTGAACCAAAATTGTGCCATCTCAGCCTCCTGAGTAGCTGGGATTGTAGGTGTGTGCTACTGTGCCCAGCTAATTTTTGTGTTTTTTGTAGAGACGGAGTTTCACCATGTTGGCCAGGCTGGTCTTGAACTCCTGACCTCAGGTGATCTGTCCACATGGCCTCCTCCAGTCTATTCTGCATGTAGCAGCCTGGGCAATCCTTTAAAAGGTTTTGTCAACTCATTTACTCCTCCACCCAATGCAAACTATTTGCTCAGAGTAAAATCCAAAATATTAATCCTGGCCTACAACATCCATCAATGACCTGCCCACTTCACTCCACAGGTGTTACTGCTCTTCCTAGAGCATGACAAGCATAGTCCAGCCTCAGGCTGTTATACTTCTTTTTCCTTTGGCCTGGACCTCTCTTCCTTGTGCACAAATGTCTCCTCAAGACCTTCTATAATTACACCATATGAAAGTAGCATTACTACCACCACATCTCTTTCTCTCCCCCAACTCAATTTTTCTTCATAGCATTTATCACTTATTTCTCATATATATTTGCCTCTCTTTCAAGAATATAAGTCACAAGAGAGCAAGGACTTTGTTTTATTCATTGCTATATTCCTAGCACAACTACACTATATTCCTAGCACCTGATATACTACAGACTCTTGGCAAAGGTCAACATCATACTCAATGACAAAACATAAGAAGAATCTCATTCAAGACAGAATCAAGAAACAAATTTTAAAATACTGTGTCAGTTAACAAATTGGCAAATTTTTGGGGTGCATGGCACATCTGTAATCCCAGCTACTTGAGAGACTGAGGCAGGAGCACTGCTTAAGCCCAGGAGTTCAAGACCAGCCTGGGTTGGCAACCTAGTGAGACCCCCACCCCCCAACAACAAAAAACTTCAGTGCACATGCAGCTCAACATATCTTTATATCTGTACACATTCATATAACCACCATCCAAGAAAGAATATGGCCGGGTGCAGTGGCTCACCCCTGTAATCCCAGAACTCTGGGAAGCTGAGGTGTGCGGATAACAAGGTCGGGAGATCGAGACCACCCTGGCGAACACGGTGAAACCTCGTCTTACTAAAAATAAAAATAAAATAAAACAGTAGCCAGGTGTGGTAGCACATGCCTATAATCCCAGCTACTCAGGAGGCGAGGCAGGAGAATCATTTAAATCCAAGAGACAGAGGTTGCAGTGAGTGCACAACAGAGTGAGATGAGACTCTGTCTCAAAAAAATAGTATGTTCTGCACCTCGGAAAGTCAGTCAATACCCCCCAAAAACATAAACACTATTTTGACTCCTAGCCCCAATTATGCCTGTACTTCAACTTCACATCAACAGAATCAAACACTATGCTCTTTTGTACCAGGCTTCTGTGTTCAACTTTGTATGTGTGAGATCCATTGATGTTATGTGCATCCATAGTGTATTCTTTTTTACAGCTTGGTATTCCATTTTATGACTGTACTACAATGTATCCAATCTACTGTTGATGACATTTAGGTTACAGTTTAGGGACAATATGACTAATGCTGCCATGAACAGGCTTGGGTATGTCTTTTGGTGGTAATACTGACTTATCTATAGATTAGCAGTTCTTGCTTGTTTTGGCAGGGGCTGGTTAATAATGCCTTAGATTGGGAGGATGCAGGGAACTAGAAAGCACTGGTGGGAATATAAATTGGCATAACCTTTCTGGAAGACAGTCTGGCAATAGGAACAAGAAGCCGAAAAACATCTATACTCTTTGACCAATAATACTAGTTCAAGGAAATTTCTTGAGAAATTGCACGTGCCAGGTGTTCTTCTGAGTGTTTTATATGTATTAACTCATTTTATTCATTCTAAGGAAATAATTTAATGCCCACAATAATTTATTTAGGATGTCAATCATATCATCATTAGTAAACATAAGAAAAAGTAGTAAACAAGCTAAATAACAACAGGGGAATTATTTTCAAATATATTGTACTTCTGTGAAATTAAACACTACGTAGCCACTAAAAATGTTTTCAAAGAACATTAAAGATATAGGAAAAAGTATACATTAATTTAAAAAAAGGTAACAGTGGAACGCATAGAAAGAATTCCAGTTTTGTTTTGTAAAAACGATGTAAATACATACCACATGTTATTAATAAAATAATGGTAATCACTGAAGACAGGAGTACTTGCATATCCTTTATACTTTTCTGTACTTTCCTATACTTTTCTGTACTTTTCTATAATATATTGCTTTTATCAACTAAAAAATGTGATTGAAGGCTACTAAACAATGGTGTTTACATTTAACAGGAAGAAAACAGAAACTGTAATACAATTCAATTAGTGCAGTGAGGCAGTTTTGCATAGGATGATATTAAAGTATTACAGAAAGATATCCAGCCTGGAGATAAGGGAATGGGCCTTATCAGGAAACATATTCACTGTGTCCACCAAGAACTCAGGGAGAAGGAACTCCATCTCTAGGTTAGACAGAACATTCCCAGCAAAATCCTGTTAATTCCTCAGTTCACTGCCCCTAGAGTTCAATTATACACTGTACTCTGCCTGGCAAGTGTTCTCTTCTCACTTCCAAAAAGCCTTACGCAGATGGACGGATGGGAATTCCTGCACACTCAGGATGCAGCTAAAGCCTGACAGCCTCAGACCTGGAAGAAGCTGGTTCCATCCATCCTACAGCCTGACAGAAAAGCATCAAGGACAGGCTTTCCTTCTCTGTCACAAGAAATTAGGGCAACAACTTTTCAGATTTCCTTATGTCAGAAGCACCAGGCACAGTAAACTAAAATTTATATATATCAAAATTTACCGATTCCCCAACTTTAAAAAGTCCTTCTACTTGAAGAAATAAAGTTAACAAGAAATTATCCAGGCAACGACAATTCTCTGTATCCAACTTCCTCCTCCTTCCTCTACAGATGGACTGCCTCTGGTCAAATTAAATCTGAGCATGGTCTGAGGCAGGAGAATTGCTTGAATTCGGGCGGCAGAGGTTGCAGTGAGCCGAGGTCGCGCCACTGCACTCCAGCCTGGCGCCTGGTGACAGAGTGAGACTCTGTCTCAAAAAAAAAAAAAAAAAAAAAAAAAAAAAAAAAAATCTGAGCATGGTAAAGACACACCTTAGCCCTTTTAGGGTTAATTATGATGGAAGTAAATGATATTTAATAATACAAAGTAACATTTTGCTGTGTTCCAAAAAAAACCACTCGTTTCATCAGAGTAAACACGAGAAAAACATACAGAGCCCAAACTACCAGTACTTAAGAATTAAACTTACATATTGATCACGAGAAAAACATACAGAGCCCAAATCACCAGCACTTAAGAATTTAAACTTTGCCGCGTACGGTGGCGCGTGCCTCTAGTCCCAGCTAGTCGGGAGGCTGAGGTGGGAGGATCGCTTGAACCCAGGAGCTCTGGGCTGTAGTGTGTTATGCCAATCGGGTGTCCGCACTAAGTTCGGCATCAGTATGGTGACCTCCCGGGAGCGGGAGACCACTAGGTTGCCTAAGGACGGGTGAACCGGCCCAGGTCGTAAACGGAGCAGGTCAAAACTCCCATGCTGATCAGTAGTGGGATCGCGCCTGTGAATAGCCACTGCACTCCAGCCTGGGCAACATAGCGAGACCCCGTCTCTTAAAAAAAATAATAATTAAAAAAATTAAACTTTGACATATACAAATTTATATGTCAAAGCAGAGAGAGCATATTTGTTTCGGCCTTGCTCTCCCTCCTTCCTGTAAGCCCTCTGTATTTCCTCTTTAATTTCTCCTATTTACAAGTGTATACTTAAATGTATGACAAAATTCTCCCTCAAATACCTGAGGCTTTTCATTGTTACAGTGTTAAGTAACCTAAATTAAGGTAAATACAATTCTAGCCTAAATTTTAGTAGCCTATCAAATCTGCACTGCATGAGACAAATTTCTTATGCAGCTTAAACCGCCTCAAATTTCAAAAAATAGTTCTTTGAAAAAAATAAGCATTTACATAATCACCAAGGATTCTGATTTTATTCTATATAGAAGCTAAATGTTCAGATAATCTTTATTCTAGTTACGTACAATATGTTATGGAAACAGAGGATGTGGAAATAGAATTGAATATACAAGACTGCTAAAGATTATCTTTATACGAAACAAGGACGCTGCCTTTCTTTTAAAGTGATAATCTGTTGTGTCTAGTTTTCTGTTGTCAGAATCGGCTAGCCTGAAAACTGATTAAGTAAAACTGTACTTGAAAATTAAGTAAAACTTAACTATACCTAGCACTAAACACTGCAAAGAACGTTGTGATTTACATGGTTTTCTCTCCCTGGACCAGTAGAGGGAGACTAAGACATCTGGCCTGGTCGTGCAGTGTTTCTGTAAAATTGAGGAGGGGGGAGCGGAGGCTGTATTTAAATGTCCTGCTGTCAATCAAAAGACACTTCCTACAATCAGAGTCATCATATCTGCTATTACTCGTGAGCGTGCTCTCGCCAAGAGACAACACCAAACGGGGCCCGGGAAACCGGCTTCACCTAAAGGTGACCGCAGGCTTTGCCACAACACCCAAATAAGGACTTCGGGAGCCCAACCCCAACTAGTTTCTTTGTTTAAATGCCTGCGAATCCCTCCCACGCCGGAGTCAAGAGGCTGTGGCGCCGCCCTTTATTAGCCTCACACTTTGATTACAAAACACACGAGTCGGCGGCCTGGCTGCGGAGGCGGCCCGAGCTCTCAAACGTCAAACCCCGAGCGCGGCGGTGGCTGAATCAGAGGGTAGCGTCCGCCGCCGCCGCCTCAGCCAGCCGGCCCCGCGCCGTCCGCTCAGCGGACTCAAGTTCGTCGGCACCGGCGCTCGGGGCACAGCTGCGGGCGGTCCCGGTGTCGCCGTGCTCAGGCGACAGCAACTGCACTCTTTGTAAAGTTTGAGCCGCGGCGCGAGGGCGACCCAGGGGGTCCAGAGAAGCGTTCCCTTCGGGCCCCGCCGCCCACTCCATCTGCCCCAGCCCCAGCGACCGCGGGGTGTGCGGGGGCCCAGGGCCGAGACCCGGGTCAACCTGCCGCCCGCCGGGGGCCCAGCCCCAACTCCCCCGGCACCTTTCAAGTCCCCGAGAGCGAGTGCCTCATCTGTTGCTATGTTTACTCCGCGGATACCCGCCGAGCCTGACTGGCGCGGTCGCCTCCCTGGCCCGCCGCCGCCCCCGTCCCACAGCCCCAGGAACTTTCATAAACACGGGGAAGGGTGCGCGACGGGGACCAGCGGCGCGGAAGAGACGCAGAGCCGGGGCGAGCCCATCGCCGCCCGGAAGGAAGGCAGGCGCGGCGGCCGGCCGAGGGGCCGGCGACTCGGGGCCGGAGCCCGGGGCGCGGCGGGGCGGGGCGGCGGCGGCCCGGGCTGGCTAGGGGCTGAGGGCCCGACCGGCGCTCCGCCCGCCGCCCCCGCCGCGTCCGCCCGGCCGCGTCCCCTCGCCCCGGGCTCCCCCTGCCAACTTCTCCGCCGGCCCCCTTTGTTCCTGTTTGTTGTGGCGACTCTTCGCCCGGGCCAGGCGAGCCCACCGGCTCCCCTCTGGAGCCCGCTCGGCGCCCGGCGAGCCCGGGGCCCCGCGCGCACCGCTGCCCGACCCGGGGGCTTGGCGCCGGGGTCCCCTGGACGCTGGGCGCGGTGCGGCGGCCCGGCCCGAGGGAGGCGCGGACGCCCGGCGGCGGCGACGGTTGGTCGGTGGCCGGCGGCGGCGGCGGCTGCGGGGCTGGAGGGGGTTTATTTACCTGCCGTGGAACCAGTCCTTGCAGATATCGCACTCGATCATGAAGCGGTTCACGTCGTACGGCTGCCGGCACACACAGTATACGGGCGGGGGCGGCGGGGGCGCCGAGGCCCGGCCCGGAACCGCCGACACGGCTGCCGCGGCGGCTCCAGCTGCTGCTCCCGCGGCCACCGCCGCCGCCGCTCCGGCCATCTTTAAAAAACACACACACACGCTCGCTCACTGCTCCGCTCGCCGACTGGAGCTAGCGCAGCCGCCAGCCAGCGCCGCCTCCTGCTGCAGCCGCGGCGGCGGCGGCGGCGGCGGCGGCGCCTCAGTGCGCGCGCGCGAGGCCGCGGCGGCTGGCGGAGGGGGAGGAGGCGACGCGCGCGATGCGCGAGGCCCGAGCCCGGCTGCTTCCGGCGCTCGGCGCGGGGCCGTGCGTCTCGCGCACGTCTCTGGCGCCGGCGCGCGCTTCGCGCTCCCTTCCGCGGCGGCCGGGCGGGGGGAGCCGTTGAAGGGCACGCGGACGGCGGCAGAGGCGGAGGCGGAGGCAGAGGCGGAGGGAGCGGAGGCCCCGTGAGGACACGCGCGGTGGTGGCGCTGGCAGTGGCGGTGGCGGTGCCGGTGGAGGTGGCGGTGGCGGTGGCGGGCGCGCGGCCGCAGCCGGAGGAGGACGGCGGGAGCGTGCGAGGAGCCGGCTCTGCTGTTTCGGAGCGAGAGCCGAAGCCGAGGGAAGTTCCTGCAGAGTGCTCAAGGGCAGACAAGGCGCCGCGTCCCGAGGAGGGCAAGCGAGGAAGTTTCCTCCTGCCGGGGTCGCCTCGCCTCGCTGGGAGAATCTCCCAGCCCTCTGCAGCCGCCCAGCGAGAACCAGAGCTGCGGCCCCGCACCCGGCGTGGGTCCAGCCGCGCTGACACGCGGAGCCGGTTGTGTCTTTCCGAGGGGAGGAACGTGCCGTGGAATCCACTTAAACTTTGGAAAACGTCCCACCCGAATTCCCACCGAGCAGCGAGGAGACCAGAGCGTTGATGGAGCCACTGTTAGTTGCGGGAGGGCTGTCCCCGAGAGGAATCCAACGCTGTCGTCCTCTGGGAGGGACCAACCTTGAAACGGGGTTGGTGGAGAGAGGGATGGAGAAGAGCCGGCGTGCTTAGAAATAGACCTAGCTCCAAACCGTTCCGATTCCCAAGTTGGGAAGACGGGTAAAATTCTAAGTGACTTCTCCCTCGGAAGAGAGATCCCACAAAGAGCGGAGTGCAGGGTACTTGGCACATAATTGGCCATCAGTAATTTTTGAATGGGTGAAATTGAGAGCCAAATATAAGATGATAAAGTGAAGGATAAAAACAGCAGACAAATAACAGGAAACATTGCTTCAGAATCATAACTGTGGCTTGGAAGGGATGTCAAGGATTATTGAATTGAGTATTTGTAGCTGAATTTCTGCTGGCATTTCTATCAGTGGGGAAAGCTTTACAGCTCCCTAGGTAACTTTTGTTTGTTAGGGGAGGAAGAAGTGTCCTGTCACCCACCCCCAGGCAGAGTCGCTGATCTAATCTTTTTTTTTTCTGACGGTTTCACTCTTGTTGCCTGGGCGGGAGTGCAATGCCCCGACCTTGGCTCACTGCAACCTCTGCCTCCCGGGTTCAAAGGATCGTCCTGCCTCAGCCTCCCAAGTAGCTGGAATTACAGGCGTGTGCCACCACACCCGGCTAATTTTTGTATTTTCTGTAGAGACGGGGTTTCACCATGTTAGCCAGGCTGGTCTCGGACTCCTGACTTCAAGTGATCCGCCCGCCCGCCTCACAAAGTGTTGGGATTATAAGCGTGAGCTACCCGCCCTGCCTAATCTCCTTTTTATGGTTGAGGGAAGCTAATAACTTGCCTGAAGTCTCATAGATTAGAGTTCTACCTGAAGTGTTTAAGTTTCTCAATTCTGCAACCATTCGTTTTTCTGCCACACCACTGTTGGGCACATATATAGCAGGAAAAGGAACGGCTGGAAATCATAGCCTACCACACACTGAGTAAGTTTGAAACATACTTCTACTGGAGAAAAAAAGAAAGTTACTCTAATTTTGGCATAGGCATCACATATTGCTGGAGTGGAAAGACTCATGCACTCACGTCCTGCTTTCTATAAGCTGTGTCACCTCAGGCCAATCACTCATTTCTCCTGAACTAGATCCCTGATGATCTGTTGAAAGAAAAATTATGGATAGTAATACCTTCATTACCTCACAGAGGTTTTATAAGGAGCAAAAAGACGCTGTTGTTTTGTTTTGAGACGGAGTCTCGCTCTTTAGCCAGGCTGGAGTTCAGTGACACGATCTCAGCTCACTGCAACCTCCGTCTCCCAGATTCAAGCGATTCCCCTGCCTCAGCCTCCTGAGTGGCTGGGACTACAGGCGCGTGCTACCACACCCGGCTAATTTTTTGTGTTTTAGTAGAGATGGGGTTTCATGGCCAGGATGGTCTGGATATCCTGACCTCATGATCCACCCGCCTCGGCCTCCCAAAGTGCTGGAATTACAGGCGTGAGCCACCACGCCCAGCCAAGACGATGTATTTTTTAAATGTGCTTTGTAGAAGGTGTGTGTTGTTGGGACAATACAGCAGTGAAGAGAAGGCAAGCAAAGCTGTCTTGTTGGAATCTGGCTAAAGAGTACCAAATCAGTCTGGTATAGGGTGTCCTCGGGGGCCACCTGGCCTTGCGATGTTAATATGGAGTGGGTATGCAGGGGTATGAAGAAGGCAGCCAAGCAGAGAAGGAGGCAGCAGCAACAATGAGAGATTGGTTATGGTTATGATTTGGATCTGTGTCCCCACCCAAATCTCAAGTTGAATTGTAATCCCCAGTGTTGGAGGTAGGGCCTGGTGGGTGCTGACTGGATCATGGGGGTGGATTTCTCATGAATGCTTTAGTACCATCCACTTGGTATTGTCCCCGTGATAATGAGTGAGTTCTCAATCTGGTCACTTAAAAGTATGCAGCACCTCCTCCCTCTCCCTCCTGCTCTGGCCATGTGATGCAGTTTGTCTTCAGCCATGATTGTACGTTTCCTGAGGCCTCCCCAAAAGCCAAGCAGATGCCAGCATCATGCTTCCTGTACAGCCTGCCTTCCATGAGCCAATTAAACCTCTTTTTACAAATTGCAGTCTCTGATTTTTCTTTTCTTTCTTTTTTTTTTAGACAGATTCTTGCTCTGTCACCCAGGCTGGAGTGCAATGGTGTGATCTCAGCTCACTGCAACCTCCACCTCCCAGGTTCAAATAATTCTCATGCCTTAGCCTTCTGAGTAGCTGGGATTATAGGCACCTGCCACCATGCCCAGCTAATTTTTGTATTTTTAGTAGAAACAAGATTTCACCATGTTAGCCAGGCTGATCTTGAACTCCTGACTTCAGGTGATCCACCCACCTCAGCCTCCCAAAGTGCTGGGATTACAGTTGTGTGCCACTGCACCTGGCCTCAGATATTTCTTTATAGCAACACAAGAACAAACTGATACAGTTATGTATAAGAAGACTGATGACATGTAGTCGTGTTGCTTAACAACAGAGGTAGATCTGAGAAATGCATCATTAGGCAATTTCATTGTTGTGCAAACACCGTAGAGTGTACTTGCACACCCATTTGGTATAGCTAGCTATACATCTAGGCTTGATGAGGTAGCCCGTTACTCCTAGGCTACAACCCTGTAGAGCATGCTACTGTGCTGAATACATAGGCATTTATAACACAATGGTAAGAAATTGTGTTTCTTAGAAAAGGGACAATAAAAATATATTATGGGGCTCCATCATAATATGCAGTTCATCATTGATGGAAATGTCATTATGCAACACATAACTGGCAATATTGTAAGGAAAATGGGAGCCGAGTTTCTCACTGTTCAGGAAAAGAATTACAAATAAGAAAACAGAAAACTTTGGTGGTGAACTGGTAATGGAGGTATCAATCTATCACTCTTTGTAGAAATGGTGTATATGTACATACATACCCTCTCCATTGAGAAGACCTGGGAGTAGTGACACCACAAAGCAATGAGAACATCGAGCCCAGGTCTTAGCTTCTTATAGCATTCTCCACTTCATTTTTCTTCTTGGCAAAATAGTTGATTCCAGGACTGGAAAAGAGAAGGTACAGGATGAGCCTGGAGCTTCTTGTAGTACCAGAAAATAAGGACATGCTCAAAGAATAATGAGGCATGTCTAAAGGACATCCAAATCAGAGACAATTTGTACTTCAACATTTAAAAAAAATAATAATGTATTAAAACGCATTGAATAATATAGGAAACTATACCAGTGTAAAGAAATACATAAATTGAAAGTTTGATAAGCATTGGAATATTTTCATACTTTCAAAGGCTCTCCCAACAAAATTTGACTGGTTACAAAGGAAACTAGTGTAACTTTTCAGTGTTAAGAAGCTTGGCAGACACCATCTTAATCAAATGATCAAGTGCCATCAATAATGGGACAAATCAAGATTCCTTGCCACCTGATAGGATTTGGTGAGAAGAATACCGTGCATTTCTGCCCAGTCTATTTAATTAATCTCCAGTTTGGAAATGGCGGTTAGTTTTAAAAGTACATGAAGAGATCAGTAAAGAATAAACACACTGTAAAGCATACAAGTCCGTAAGGAAAGGTTAGAGAAATTGTAGACACAAAGATTTGATTTTGGGAAGGAAGGGATTAAGGCTAGAACTCTGTATAATGCCAGCATTTTAGCGGCAAGGCCCATACATCGTAATTAAGCTCATGGTTTTAGATTCACAACCTACTACCTCTGTGACAACTTATTAACACTTGGATTTTAGTTTTCTCATTTTAATAGGAATGGTAAGCATATCTGCTTCACAGGGCTGGGTGCATTAAGATAACATACTTTGCACAATTCCTAGCATATGATTAGCCGTGTAGCTACTAACTGTAATTATGAATAATTATTTTGCTACTTGTTCATTAATAATAATAGGACAGCTCTATTATGAAGAGGAGCTGAAGGATTAGGAGAGAAGACCAGGAAAATATTGTCTCAAAAACAAGGGGGGGGATAGAATTTCAAAAGGAAAAATATCTTGAAGAAAAGCACCCAGCTCCATGTCAGCATCAGTTGACAATGACTGTGGGACTCCCTCTCCCTTTCTCCTTTGTGGTTTCTCCAGTACTCGCAGATCTCTCTTAATTTTCATATCACATCTAGGCTGTTCTGTTTGTTTTTAACACTCCACTTGTTCATATAACCTCATTTCTCTGACAAGGAATGGTTTCCTCCAAACTAACAATTCTCCTTCCTACTACTAATGATACTGGTCTATCCCCACAACTGCGTCTGCTATTCTCTTCCTTAGAAAACAAACATACTGGCCAGGTACGGTGGCTCAGGCCCGTAATCCCAGCACTTTGGGAGGCAAAGGCAGACGGATCACCTGAAGTCAGGAGTTCAAGACCAGCCTGGCCAACATGGTGAAACCCTGTCTCTACAAAAATACAAAATTTAGCCAGGCATGATGGCAGGTGCCTGTAATCCCAGCTACTTGGGAGACTGACATAGGAGAATCGCTTGAACCAGGAGACAGAGATTGCAGTGAGCCGAGATTGTGCCATTGCACTCTAGCCTGGGCAACAGAGCAAGACTCCATCTCAAAAAAAAAAAAAAGAAAAAGAAAAATTACATATTTTGGGAATGCTACATTAAACCATTCACATGCATTACACGAGAGTGATTTGTTGTTACATAGCACTTGATATGACTTGATCCTCCCTATAACCTGTTCATCAGATTAACAAAACAGAAATTAACTACACCAATTAACTAGCCTGGCTAAAGTTGTGGTAGGAAGACAGGGAAATTTTAATTTTACTGAGCTGGAGGGAAAAAAGATGATGTCTGGGCGGAAAAGACTCCCTGTGGGGAGTAGATCTTGAAGGAATACATCATGGTGCTGGGAGGAAGAAAAGCGGAGCCCAGTAGGGGATGCAGGACCCAACACACAGAGTTCAGCAGCTATGTTCACAGCCTGATTTTCTTTGCTTCTACCACAGGAGCTGGGGAGATTCTAAACTGACAGCCCGAGGTTAAGATGTTATTAAAGGAGAACTGTCATGTTGAACACATTCAAAGCGTAAATGTTAATGAAAGTGGTGAGAAAGTATAAACAAAAGCAAAGCAGATAAATGGCCTTAGTAAGGACAATGAAGCACAGTGTAGCCAGGCATTACAAAGGATACAATATAAAGTCACTTAGGAAGTATCCTTGCCAAAAATGTTTAACCTGAATGTAATTAAACCTTAAGACTTAATGTCCAGTTGACAGGAAATTCAGGAGATAGAGCAACAAGTTGTATGATACCACAAGGAAATAAGACTAATCCAAAATGTGAAACATTCCACAAAACCACTAGCTTAGTTTCTTTTAAAAGTTATCATTCAAAACAAAAAAGAGTAGCCTGGGCAACATGGCAAAACCCCAACTCTACAAAAAATAAAAATTAGCCAGACGTGGTGACAGGTATCTGTAGACCTAGCTACTCAGGAGGCAGGGGCAGGTGGATCAAGCCTGGGAGGTCAAAGCTGGAATGAGCTGGCCTGGCATGGTGGCTCACACCTGTAATCCCAGCACTGTGGGAGGCCAAGACAGGTGGATCATGAGGTCAGGAGATTGAGGTCAGCCTGGTCAACATGCTGAAACCCCATCTCTACTGAAAATACAAAAATTAGACGGGTGTGGTGGTGCATGCCTGTAGTCCCAGCTACTCGGGAGGCTGAGGTAGGAGAATCTCTTGAACTCAGGAGGTGGAGGTTGCAGTGAGCTGAGATTGTACCACTATACTCCAGACTGGGCCACAGAGCAAGACTCAGTCAAAAAACAAAAACAAAAAAACAGAATGAGCCAAGATCATGCCACTGCACTCCAGCCTGGGCAACAGAGCAAGATCCTGTCTCACGAGAGAGAGAGAGAGGGAAAGAGAGAGAGAGAGAAGGCAGGAGAGGGGAGGAACATTCTTCTATATCAAAGTCTTAAGAAACATAACTAAATAACACAATGCATGAAGCTTGATGGCTCCTGATTCTAAGATATCAGCTATAAAAGACAGTTTGAGGGATAATTTTGAAATTTTAACATAATCTGGATGTTAGGTGATATTAAGGAAATACTAATTTTCTTTGGCATGATACATTACCATTGATTTGTAGAAGAATGTCATTTTTAGAAGACTCGTGTTGAAGTTTTTAAAGGTAAAACGTGATGTCAGCACTTGCTTTAAAAGATTCAGCAAAAAGAGGATGAGGAGAAAGAGATGAATGAAGCTAATACAATAGTGTTCACAATTGTTAAATCTAGATAATTATGTGTCTATGGGTATTTATTGTACTATTTGAAATTTTTCATAATAAACAGTTTAAAAATATAGATTTTTTTTCTTGAGTCTGGCCAGAAATTAAATAAATGATATTTGCATAATTTTCTATTTTGACTATCTCAATAGTTTATGTTCTTGTTTTAATATCTTCTACAGTTAATCTTCCAGAGATCAAAATGTTATGGAGCCACTATTTTGTTAAGTTGTATAACCCAAATGGATTATGAAATAAAGATGTAAAATGTGTTGTTGTTGTTGTTTTTTAATGGAGTCTCACTCTGTCACCTAGGCTGGAGTGCAGTGGCGTAATCTTGGCTCACTGCAAGCAACCTCCACCTCCCAGATTCAAGTGATTGTACCGCCTCAGCCTCCCAAGTAGCTGGCATTACAGGTGCCCACCACCACGCCTGGCTAATTTTTGTATTTTTAGTAGAGACGGGGTTTCACCATGTTGGCCAGGCTGGTCTCAAACCCCTCACCTCAAGTGATCCACCTGCCTCAGCTTCCCAATGTGCTGGGATTACAGATGTGAGTCACCATACCTGGCTGGTTCTTCTAAATGGGGATGGAAAGGGTACCTTTTTAGACTAATATATACACACCCAGAGAGTCTCCTAAATCCTCTGAAAGCTGTCCCTCTATCCCTAATCGAACAAGACATGTTACTCATAGGAGTACGTTGCACAGGTGATCAGTGTGGAAGCAGAAAAAATCTGAGAACCACTGTCTTCCTATAAAAAGTTCCACATTTACCCCAGTCTATCCATGAAAAAAACTCTGGACAGCCGGGCGCGGTGGCTCACGCCTGTAATCCCAGCACTTTGGGAGGCCGAGGCGGGTGGATCATGAGGTCAAAAGATCGAGACCATCCTGGTCAACGTGGTGAAACCCCGTCTCTACTAAAAATACAAAAATTAGCTGGGCGTGGTGGCACGTGCCTGTAGTCCCAGCTACTCGGGAGGCTGAGGCAGGAGAATTGCTTGAACCCAGGAGGCAGAGGTTGCGGTGAGCCGAGATCGCGCCATTGTACTCCAGCCTGCCTAACAAGAGCGAAACTCCGTCTCAAAAAAAAAAAAAAAAAAACTCTGGAGAAATTTCCATAGAGGAACATTCTACAAAATATCCAATCAGCATTCCTCAAACTATCAAGGTCATGAAAAACAAGAAACATCTGAGAAATTGTCACAGCCAAGAATCACCTAAGGAGACATGACAAATGTGATGTGGTGTCCTAGATGGAATCCTGGAAAAAAGAATGGACATTAGGTTACAACTAAGGGAATCTGAATAAATTATGGGCTTTAGTTATGAACATGTATCAATATCAGTTTATTAATTATAACAAATATTAATATATCAGACTAATGTAAGCTATTAATAATGGGGCAACTGGATACGTGCATTGCAGACTGCGCTATCTTCTTAACTTTTCTGTAAATGTAAAACTGTTCTAAAAATAAAGAATATTCAATTTTTTTTAAAGTTTCACCTATTAGGGACCTAACGCTTAGAGCTATCCCATGGTCATAAATGCTTTGAATTTCTATATTGCCTTGGTCGTCAAAACAGTGTTCCATACATTATCTACAAAGTCTCTGTGTTTCAAATGCCAACTCAGTTACTAAAAAGTAGTTATGTGGGCCCTAGTCATGGCTTTCCATTTTGAATTCTCTGGCGCTATAGTGTAGCTTGGGATATTCCTGGTGGGAGGCCAGGTACAGTGGCTCACACCTGCGATCTGAGCACTTTGGGAGGCTGAGGCAGGCAGATCTCGAGGTCAGGAGTTTGAGACCAGCCTGACCAACATGATGAAACCCCATCTCTACTACAAATACAAAAATTAGCCAGGTGTGATGGCACGCACCTGTAATCCCAGCTACTCCAGAGGCTGAGGCAGGAGAATTGTTTGAACCCGGGAGGTGGAGGTTGTAGTGAGCCACGATTGTGCCACTGCATTCCAGCCTGGGTAACAGAGCAAGACTCTGTCACAAAAAAAAAAAAAAAAAAGAAAGAAACAATTCCTGGTGGGGTAAATAACATGTTGTTAATAATGGTTAAATCCAAAGAAATATGTCTGTCTGTCTCCCTCTCTCTCTCTCTCTCCCTCTCTCTCTCTCTCTCTGTGTGTGTGTGTGTGTGTGTGTGTGTGTGTATCTGTTATTAGCCTGAGGGTTTGGCTACATTTAAAAGTAAAATGCATTCACTCATCCATTCATTTGCGATTATTGTCCACTATAAACATATGATAGTTGCTAAGCACACAGGGATCAAAGACACATTCTCTGTCCTCTAAGGGTTCCCATTCTGTAAAAGAGGTAGACAATTAAATATGAAATTGCAACCTAATATATTCAGTACTGTGGTGGAGAAAAACACAAAGAGCTGCAGCTGCATGGAGGAGGGACACCTCACCCAGACGGGGGCTGATCAGAGCATGTTTTGTCCTAAAGGACATCCTAAAGGATGAAACATTGAAAGAAATTATATGCCCTTCACCACCCCATTTATGAAATAGGAACAATTTTACCTTCCAAGAAACGTAAGCAAAGTTTACTCCCAACTCAAATAGATTTCTGTGTTGTTTTTTTAGTGTTAGGCGTTTGGTTTTTCACATTATGAGAGGCAAACACAAAATCATCAAGGTAGTACTTAATCGATAAATAAGGTTGAGAACTGTATTTTTGAAGGGGATTGAATGAGAGACAGTGGAAAAAGCCCTAGTATATCAGCAATCACAGACATTTATTAAGCACTGAAGGTAGTGTGTTTAGCAGTTTTATAAGCATAAAGTAAAAGTTGATAAATACCATAATGGAGAATTATGCGCATGTTCTAATAAATTTTTTTCCATTCTTATTTCGGGGTGATTCATCCCTGGTTCTGATTGATGGCAATCAACAGTCACTCCTAATGATTAATAAACAATTTTTTTTTTGAGGCAGAGTCTCACTGTATCACCCAGGCTAGAGCGTGGTGGTGCAATCTTGGCTCACTGCAACCTCCACCTTCTGGGTTCAGGTGATTCTCCTGCCTCAGCCTCCCAAGTAGCTGGGATTACAGCCATGTGCCACCACACCCAGCTAATATTTGTATTTCTAGTAGGAGACGGGGTTTTGCCATGTTGGCCAGGCGGGTCTCAAACTTTCAACCTCAGGTGATCCACCTGCCTCGCCTCCCAAAGTGCTGGGACTATAGGCATCAACCACTGCACCTGGCCAATATTTTTAAAATGCAAAGACTCCCTTTCAGATTGAATCTAAATGATGAATATTTTTTTTTCTTTTTTATTTTAGAGACAAGGTCTTGCTCTGTTCCTCAGGCTGGGGTACAGTTGTGTGATCCTCCGACCTCAGCCTCCAGAGTAGCTGGAATTACAGACTCACACCACCATGCTCAGCTATTTTTATTTATTTATTTATTTATTTTTGGTAGAGACGGGGGTCTCCTTGTGTTGTCCAGGCTGGTCTTGAACTACTGGCCTCAAGCAATCCTCCTGCCTCAGCCTCAGAAAGTGCTGGGATTACACACATGAGCCACTGTGCCCAGCCAAGTAATTCTTTTGTGACTTGAAAATTGCAGCACTAAATATATATATAATAACTTCAGATACTTTGCATTGTCTTTCAAATCCTCATATATGTCTTATAAACCTTTTTACCCATGGATAACTAATTTATGGCCTAATAAATCTATAGATTTAATTAAATTGTGAGTCCTATCTCTTCATTTTATTGTCTCACAGATTTATTCCTTTATAGGTTCTAATTAAGAAATTAGACCAAAAGGAATTCAAAGTTTTAACTTTATTTTCTAATTTTCACAAAAGCTGTAAAATACCACTAAATATTAATATATTTCTTCATAATATGAGATAGAGTTCAGAATTCCCAACTATCTCTTAAGTACTTAAAAATCATCATTAATAAATAGCCCTATTATTCGATGGTAGTTATGAGAAAGAAGTTCATATTCCCATATGTTTGAGAAAGAATAGCTTTAAAGATGTTTTAAAAGTGTATTGAAAAGGACAACTTTATCATGTAGTAACAAAAATAAGCTGGACTCATAGGATGTTATGGAGGCCTGTTTCAGATAAGGCACTATGCTGGATGCCATGGAAAAAATTAAAGGTATGGCAGATCACTTGAGGTCAGGAATCCAAGACCAACCTGGCCAACATGATGAAAATCCATATCCACTAAAAACACAAAAATTAACCGCGCATGGTGGCAGACACCTGTAGTCCCAGCTACTCAGGAGGCTGAGGCACAGGAATACCCTGAACCCAGGAGGTGGAGGTTGCAGTAAGATGAGATTGCATCACTGCACTCCAGCCTGGGGGACAGAGTGAGACTCCATCAGAGAAGAGGAGAGAAAGAGAGAAGGAAGGAAGGAAGGAAGGAAGGAAGGAAGGAAGGGAGGGAGGGAGGGAGGAGAGAAGGAGAGAAGGGAGGGAAAGAGAGAGAGGCTGGGTGCAGTGGCTCATGCCTGTAATCCCAGCACTTTGGGAGGCTGAGGCAGGTGGATCACGAGGTCAAGAGATCAAGACCATCCTGGCCAACACGAAACCTTGTCTCTACTAAAAATACAAAAATTAGCTGGGTGTGGTGGTGCATGCCTGCAGTCCCAGCTACTCGGGAGGCTGAGGCAGGAGAATCACTTGAACCCGGGAGGTGGAGGTTGCAGTGAGCTGAGATTGCACCACTGCACTCCAGCCTGGTGACAGAGTGAGACTCCGTCTCAAAAAAATAAAAAAGGAAGGAAGGGAGGGAGGGAGGGAGGGAGGGAGGGAGGGAGGGAAGGACAAAAGGCAAAAATTATTCCTGCTTGTAAGAAAGTGATTAGTAAGACGGTGAGCATAGAGTTAAGCATGAAGTACACAGGGAGCTCTAAAGAGCCAAGGATTTTAGAGGACTTAGAGAAAGGAACATTCTATCAAGAACAAATATGGAATTGCAGCACAGACTTGTAGAAAAGGTGTCAGGAAGATGAAAGCCTAGGATGAGCCGGGCCTTGCCAAAATAAGTGAAGGACAACTAAAAGGACTCTTTCATCTATATTTAGAAAGAGAAGAAAGAACAAGAGAGGTGTAGACGTGATGCTTGGGGCAGATGGTGTGATACTGCCGGATGATAAAGCAAAATTGCTCCATTTCTCTTTTGTTTCCATCTCTCTTATCAGTGGACATCTTTGAGCTAGAAAATAATCTCTACCAAAAAAGATGGACATGTGACTGAGTATGGATTTGACCCACTTATTTGTAGCAGGATTGGGCAGACTAGAAAAGTTCTCCATTTGAAATTAGACCAGTCCAGGTATGGTGGCTCACACCTGTAATTCCAGCACTTTGCGAGGCCAAGGCAGGCGAATCACGAGGTCAGGAGTTTGGTACCAGCCTGGCCAACATGGTGAAACCTCGTCTCTACTAAAAATACAAAAATTAGCCGGGTATAGGGGTAAGCGCCTGTAATCCCAGCTACTCCAGAGGCTGAGGCAGGAGAATCTCTTCAGCCTGGGAGGTGGAGGTTGCAGTGAACCAAGACTGTGCCAATGCACTCCAGCCTGGGCAACAGAGTGAGAGACTGTCCAAAAAAAAAGTTAGACCAAGTTACTGAATGAGGCCAAAGGGAAGTATCAAAGTATGGGAGAAGTGGAGGCAGGTGGGGCTGAAGAACCAGACCAAGGGGCGGATGCATGGAGAAGGGTGAGTCTGTCACAAAGAGGAAAAAAAAGCTCATTGTCCAAAGGAAATGGTAAAACCAGATGACACTGCAGAAAAAGCTGTGTTGGCAGTGGGATCAGAGACAATATAATAGAGAACGGAAAATAGAGCTAGTATTCTGTGCCAGGAACTCTCCAGGCTGCTTAGTATATCTTGTCTCATTTAATCCTTACGACGTTCTTCATGCAAGTGCTATTATGATCCCTGGGCTTCTCTAATGTAGAAAATAGACTTCACTTGCTGAAGGTTATTCAGCCAGAAATGGGAGCAGGTGAAATATGACCCCAGGTCTGCATGACTTTATAGTCTATATTTTTCCTCTATATGCTGAAGAGGGCACAGTGATGTAGAATCCAAGTGACAATAAATTCAAGAATCTGAGGTGCCCATTGGCATCAAGGAAGTCTGTGAGCAGGTATGAGAGTCCCCCTCATGGGGCTAGAAGTCAGCGGTAGGATGACCTTCCCTGGGCAAGAAGATAGAAGAACAAAGGGACAAAAGGAAAGTTTTGGAGGTGATAGATATGTCTATTATCCTGATTGTGGTGATGGTTTCATGGGCGTATGCATATGTCCAAACTCATTACCTCGTCCACGTGAAATAGATGTGGTTTATTGTGTATCAGTTATACCTCAGTACAGCTGTTTTTCTATTTAAGAAAAGAACAAAGTTAGGTACTAGGTGTAAATTGTCTTGTACATATCAGAACAATGACCTACTCGCAGAGATTAGGACAGAAAGTCAGGAATTAGTAGTACAATTCTAGGAAGGGCGATTTTATGCTGAGCTGCTTAAATACTTCCTGCAAAGATTCATGAAACATGAGAGAATGGTAAAAAGAAACCCCAGGACCAGAGCCGAGCAGAGGCCTAGAGAATAATCTCTCAGATTGGAGAGGACAGAAGGCTCCAAAAGGTGGGTCTCCGGGGATTAAAAACTAATGAAACAGGCAGGGTGTGGTGGCTCATGTCTGTAATCCCAGTGCTTTGGGAAGCCAAGGCAGAAGGACTGCTTGAGCCCAGGAGTTCAAGGCTACAGTGAGCCATGATCACACCACTGTACTTCAGCCTGGGTGACAGATTGAGACCCCATCTCAAAATAATGATAATGATAAAACTGATAAATTGTTTGAAATAATCTTTTTAACGTTAAAAATAATAGTAACAGTGTGACAGATACATAGGAGCATTTTGGGTGATACTAATGAAGCAGCACTTAAAAACATAAGCAGTTTTTTTTTTTGTGACTGAGTATCGCTCTGTCGCCAGGCTTGAGTGCAGTGATGTGATCTCTGCTCTCTGCAACCTCTACCTCCTGGGTTCGAGTGATTCTCCTGCCTCAGCCTCCCGAGTAGCTGGGACTACAGGCATGCACCACCACGCCCAGTTAATTTTTGGATTTTTAGTAGAGATGGGGTTTCACTATATTGGCCAAAATGGTCTCAATCTCTTGACCTTGTGATCCACCAGCCTCTGCCTCCCAAAGTGCTGGGATTACAGGAGTGAGCCACCGCACCTGGCTGCAAATTTTTAAGTCAATTTTAACTTTGGGACAAATTAAAGTTGTAAGAGAAAGGAAACAATCCCAGCACACTATGGGGTCTGTTGGTGAATCCCATTTAAACTCTGGCTATTAATTTAAACCACACACACACACAAAACATTTAATATAACTGTACCGAGAATGACGGAAAGAGAAGAGGGTGTGAAAGAGTGAAATCTTCAATAACAGTCATTGGAAGTCAACAGATAATGTCCAAGATTGAGACATTGAGAAAGAGCCATATAAATAGTTCATTGAGAGCCATATAAATAGTTCATTGAGTTAAATAACAAGAAAGTGGCTAAAGGGCCGGGCGCGGTGGCTCATACCTGTAATCCCAGCACTTTGGCAGGCTGAGGCGGGTGGATCACAAGGTCAAGAGATTGAGACCATCCTGGCCAACATGGTGAAACCCTGTCTCTACTAAAAATACAAAAAATTAGCCAGGCACGGTGGCACATGCCTGTAATCCCAGCTACTTGGGAGACTGAGACAGGAGATTTGCTTGAACCCAGGAGGCAGAGGTTGCAGTGAGCCGAGAATGTGCCATTGCACTCAAGCCTGGGCAACAAGAGCGAAACTCCGTCTCAAAAAAAAAAAAAAAAAAAAGAACGTGGCTAAAGGAGTTCAAAGTCGTTGCCACTGGGGAGTGGGTCTGGGTGGCATGGGGGTGGGGAGGCTGGGCAAGGGTGCAGTGTGCAAGCAGAGACTGCTTTCTTTATTCTAAGTCATTTAGTACTATTGAATTTATTAATTATATCCTTCTATTATTATGGCTAAATTGCTATTTTTTAAAAAGCAGATGAAATTTGAATGATTAAAAAAAAGAAAGAGAAACCACACCAAAAGTAATTGTGAGTCTTCTCAAGAAAGCCTCACAGGGCTGGGCTTGGTGGCTCACACCTGTAATCCCAGCACTTTGCGAGGCCGAGGTGGGAGGATCACTTGAGCTCACGAGTTCAAGACAAGCAAGGGCAACATAGTGAGATGCCTGTCTCTACAAAAAATTTCAAAATTAGCTGGATGTGGTGAAGCATTCCTGTGGTCCTGGCTACCTGGGAGGCTGAGGCAGGAGGATCACTTTAGCCCAGGAGGTGGAGGCTGCAGCAAGCTGTGTTCATGCCACTGCACTCCAGCCTGGGCAACAGAATGAGACCCTGTCTCAAAAAAAAGGAAAGAACGCCTCAGAGAAACGTCAAACTCCAGCCAATGCGTTTAAAGGCAAGGGGTGAGCCACAGGGCAAGCACCAGGTAGCTCATTACACAGCTCTTCTAGAACCACCCACGGCAAATGTGCTTCTCCTCTCTGCCTCAGAAACAGAGCCACTATAGCTGCAGTGGGCTTTGCCCGGGACTAGTTCTCAAACCACTGGTCTTGTTCTTGGGCTTATGCAAACCCAGATTGTTCAGCCCCACCCCAAGAGTTCTAGGAGAACCCAGTGAAGCAGAGAATTCACATTTCTAAGTTCCCAGGTGGTGCTGACGCTACTGGTCTGGGATCACACTGAAAACACCGGTCTAGGCAAAGGCTAGAATTGCTCTCTACGGAAAGTAGGTAACATGTCTGAGGGGTGCTCCTAAGGGTACTGAGACCTGGAAGAGAAATACAGCAGGGCTTAAGGTAATTCCAGGACTCAACGACAGACATCAAGAAGATGAAGAATGAAGAGAAGAAGGAGGAGTAAAAGACAAGGATAGAAATAGACTAAGGTTCCATTCTCCCAGAATAAAGCCCTTCTTACGTTGATAATTGAGTTCCCCAACCTGCTGGCCGACTGCCCAGTTGCTACACTAGAAGAATGCCTGTAAATGCTCTTCACCCACTTACCTAAATCCCACAATCAGAGTTCCCATTCAGGGAAGAATCATGTTGATAAACTGCAGCAAAAGCCCAACCCAACTATATACTAATAAGCAGAAACTTATATCATAAATATGAAAGTACAAAAAAAGACAAGTGAGGAAAATCAGCAGTGTAAACAAAGGACTAACATGATAAACAGACACAATAAGAAATAGCCTACCCTGGAAGAAATATGATCCAGGAAAGTAAGAGAAGTAATTGGTATTTTTTTTTTTTCTTAATTCTAATGAACAACCTCAGAGAAACGAGCACAAATTTCAAGCAACAAGAATAAGCTGTTATGAAAAAGAAGACTTGAAAGACTTGATTGTTCCCCATGAAGTCTGAGGAACCTAAACAATATGACTGCCAAAATTTATTTTTTTTAAAGTGAATGAGCTGAATAATGAATAAACAAAGCTAAAGGTCAAATTAGTGACTTGGAAAATAAAACCAAGGAGGTCTTCCAGAACATAACTCACAAAGCCAAGAAAATAGAAGATACAAGAGAAAAATTGTGACAATAAAAGATGAAGGAAGTCCAACATTAATTCTACAAGGAAAGAAAACAGAGAAAGGGGATAAAACATTAAAGAAAGATTAGAGGGGAAAATACCTAAGCTTAAGAATGAAGAATAGTTTCAAAGTAAAAGGGCCCACTGAATGTCAAGAACAGGGTAATAAGCCCCGTAGCTAGGGACATCTTAGTGAAAATTCAGAATCCTAACGATAAAAATGTGTATGTGTATGCATATCAAAAGTTTCCAGGAGAAAGCATGTTACCTACTTTAGACTTTTACATAGCTAGATGCTTGAATGTCTTTCAAACAGGGCTACTTTATACATTGCTGGGTTCCATGAAAATGAAAATGTGGTACCCCTTGTTCAAAACTTAATAAGTAGTTCAAGATGATAATAATAGGGCATTCAACCAAGCATGGGGCCTTTCTAAGAATGGGGCCATTTATTTTCTTTTACTCCTTTATTTTTAGGTCATTCTCAGCCACCGATGCCTGTTGTATTTCATGCCACATTCTGTCCTGGAGTGCATAGCTCTCATGCCAATAAAGGCAGCCCTGCTTCCAAGTTCTGAGAAGCAAAGACTTTGAAGCTAGAATTCTGTACTCAGACAAACTATCCATCAAGGCAAGGGGATAAAGAGAGACATTTTTGGACTTGTAAAGATTTAGAAAATTTACTTGAAAAATTATTTTGGCAGTTTCCAGAAAAATGAATGACTCCAAGAAAGAAAGTGACATGAAATACCACAGCAGTGGCACCTGAAAATGACCTAGAAATAAAGAAAAATAAGAGGAAATAGGAGATATTGAGGTATTAACGTTTCAGTGATTTTTTTTTTAACACTTCTAAGTTTTAACAGCATTGAATTACATTTTTCTGTATAGAACCAGTCATGATTGGTTCAATGGTGAATGATTTTTTTTTCTCTCTCTCTCTTTTCTTTCCAGTGTCTCAGCACTTGAGGATAGAACCAGCGGATGGGAAGCCACCGGCACTGAAGCCATGACGCTGAGGGGGCCAGAGCCCTTTCCCTCTTCCTCCGTAGATTACGGGGAGCGGGACCACAAGCCTGCTCCCCGCCAAGAAAAGGAGGGTTGAATGATGTTTAAATAATTATAATATTGGCCGGGCGCGGTGGCTCACGCCTGTAACCCTAGCACTTTGGGAGACCAAGGTGGGTGGATCATGAGGTCAGGAGATCAAGACCATCCTGGCCAACATGGTGAAACCCTGTCTCTACTAAAATTGCAGAAAAATTAGCTGGGCATGGTGGCGCATGCCTGTAGTCCCCGTTACTCGGGAGCCTGAGGCAGGAGAATTGCTTGAACCCAGGAGGTGGAGATTGCAGTGAGATGAGACTGTGCCACTGCACTATAACCTGGGCAACCGTGCGAGACTCCATCTCAAAAAAAAAGAAAATAATAATAATTATAATATTGTAATAGCTTTTAAGATTATTTTTATTCTTAGAATCAATCTATAGTTAAATCACAGGAAAGTATAATTATGGCTACTGAACATAATGTAAATATTACAAACCATGATAATATTTTTTAAAAGTCTAGTAAAGAAATGGAAGGTGAAAAAGAAATAAAATAAAAGTATGCAAACTGCATCCACCACAGGAGAGAGTCAGTAGAAACTGCCTGAGTTTGATACATTGAGAAATAAAGATCTGAGTATTTTCTTTGAAGTCACAAAATATATCATAGAAGAACTAAAGAAGAACCAAACTAATATAGTTAATAAAAACTGATTAGGGAAAATGAGTGACATTATAGATACATTAAATTCCCTTCCTTCCTTCTTTCCTATCTTTCTTCCTTTCTTCCTTCCTTCCTTCTTTCCTTTTTTCCTTCCTTCCTTCTTTTCTTTTTTTTTCAGGGTCTCACTCTATTGTCCAGGCTGGAGTGCAGTAGCATGATCTCAGCTCAATGCAACCTCTGCCTCCCTGGCTCAAGCAATCCTCCCATCTTGGCCTCCCAAGTAACTAGGAACACAGGCATACACCAACGTCCCAGACTAATTTTTGTTTTTGTTTTTGTTTTTCTTTGTAGAGATGGAGTTTTGCCATGTTACCCAGGCAGATCTTGAACTCCGGAGCTCAAGTGATCCTCCCTCCTTGGCCTCCCAAAGTGTTGGGATTATAGGCGTGAGTCATCACACCTGGCCTAAATTCTTCATTTTCATGGCAGGGAATTAATAGACATATTCTGCATTGATAAATCAAGAAAGAAAGGTATAAGCAAATTTCAGGTTCTATAACAACCATCAAAAAAATTAAAACAGGAAATCTTGAAAACAGAAACTTCTGGGAAGTGGGACTAAGGGAAGAATTTGGGGAGGGGATTGTGATGTTTCTTTTGCATTTTATACTTTTCTGCATTATTTTAATTTTTCTATGTGTACACATTCTTTCTAAAACTAAAACTAAGTTGAGCAAGAAAGAAAATAAGAGCGGGATCAGTAGAATACAGTATGGCGGGATGAACTTGACTTTCTTTCATGATCTACTGTTTACTAAATGGGCAAATCAAAGAAATTAATTGCTACCGTGTCCTAGGCCCTGTTCTAGGAGTTAGGGGTGGAGCCATAAACTTTAACAAGCAAAACAAAACAAAACAACAGTTCTCATGGAAATTGGGTCCCAGCTCAGAAAGCTGACATCCTAGGTGTTTAAGTCCTAAAGATATTTCAGATAGGGAATGGGTCAAAGGAGTGCCCAGGGCTAGGGGAATGACATGTTGTTGTTAAAAACTGGGTGACCAGGGAAGGCATCACCAAGAAAGAGACTAAATGATAAGGTAAGAAAGGGATGAGGGAGTGGCCTCGTGGATATCCGGAGGGAGTATTACAGACAGAATAGCAAGTACAAGGGTCCTGGGGCAGGAGTGTGCCTGGTGAGTTTCAGGAACAGCAAAGAGGCCAGAGTGGCTGGAATGGAGAAAGCCAAGGGAAGTATGACAAGGGATGACGTCAGACAGGGAAGGACATGGGGCAGGTCATGCAGGCTTTTGGCTCTTTGAAGGACTGTGGTTTTATTCTGAACAAGTTGGCAAGAGATTAGGTTACAAAAAGACTGTGGCTTCCATCTTGCTTTCTCTCTCTTCCTCTTTCACTTTCTCACTTTGATAGAAGCTGGCAGCCACACCGTGAGACGTCCCACGGCAAGGAAATGAAGCCAACAGCCAGTGAGGAACTGAGGCCCTCAGTCCAACAACCCGTGAGGAACCGAATCCTGCCAACAACCGCTGAATGAGCTTGGATAAGAACTCCACAGCCCACGTCAAGCCAACGACAGCCCCAGCAAACATGTGACTGCAGCCTTGCAAGAGCCCCTGAGCTGGAAGACTCAGCTAAGCCATGCCCAGACTCCTAACCCAAGGAAACTGTGAGATAATAAATATTTTTGGTTTCAAGCCGCCCAATTTTGGAGTAATTTGTAATGCAGCAATAGTCTTAGTAATAATTGTCTTAGTCCATTTGTGTTGCTATAAAGGAATAACTGAGGCTGGGTAATTTATAAAGAAAAGGTTTCTTTGACTCACGGTTCCACAGGCTGTGCAAGAAGCAGGCCTCGTGCTGCTTCCACTCATGGCAGAAGGTGAAGGGGAGCCGTTGTGCGCAGAGCTCACATGCTGAGAGAGGAAGCCGGAAAGAGTGGGTGGGCAGGTGCCAGGCTCTTTTTAAACAACCAGCTCTTTTAGGTACTAATACAGCAAGAACTCACTCACTCTCCCATCCAGAGAGGGTGTTAATTGGCTAGGCACCATGGCTCACACCTGTAATCCCAGCACTTTGGGAGGCCAAGGTGGGCAGATCACCTGAGGTCAGGAGTTTGAGATCAGCCTGGCCAACAAGGTGAAACCCTGCCTCTACTAAAAATGCAAAAATTAGCTGGGCATGGTGGCATACATCAGTAATCCCAGCTACTCAAGAGGCTGAGGCTGGAGAATTGCTTGGACCCAGGAGGTGGAGGCTGCAGTGAGCCAAGATCATGCCATTGCACTCCAGCCTAGGAGACAAGAGCGGAACGCTGTCTCAAAAAATAAATAAATACACGGAGAGGGTGTTAATCTATTCCTGAGGGCTCCGCCCCATAACCCAAACACCTCCCATTAGGCTCCACCTGCAACACTGGCAGTCAAATTTCAACAAGATGTTTGGAGGGGACAGTCATCCAAACCATAGTAATAACTAAGACACCACTGACAAAATTTTAAAACTAATCTATGCTGGGATTAGAAAAAAAGCTTTAATAGATAGGGCATCTGTAATTCTACGCACAGAATTAATTATCAAGCAAAATCTTGATGGACAAGAACTTCAATTTGATTAGGCGCCGATGAGAATCAAACCCGCTGTGTACAAATTTGCATACCTGATGCTTGGAAGGATTTCCCACAGGTGAGCTTCTGGCTCGTACATCTAAAAACTTGCTTCTGCTTCATTGTTCACATTCTTCATTTCTAATGACTCATTACTACCTCTGATTACAAACTCTTGCCCTCCACTTCCATGTTCTGGGTGAATCCCATAGTGTGCAGGAGGGGTCCTGGCTTACCCAGGTGTGCCGGAACTGGCTTGTTCTAGCTCATGAGCGCCCACTGTTAGCGTTCCAGAAATTTTGGGAGGCAGTTGTTAAACACAGCCATTATTAATTAAATTTTGCAAACTTAAAATTAAATAATACTAAAAATGAAGATGACAAATGACAAATACTCCAAACTCATCTCTTCCCAATTATTTCACTATATTTTGCTGTCACTGTGCTCCTGGGGTTATTTATATTCCATTGTATTCATGTGAAATACCACATACCCTGGTGTGCTGCTGTTCCCAACTTCATATTCAGTGGCCACGGACAGCTTGGAATAGGCCACGGTGGGAGTATTTACACCACGGAAATGAGCAAACACGATAGATCAGGTTGTGAAATATCTACTAATGTGCCAGTGGCTCAGTCGTTCCTGCTCAGCCATAACTATTATAGATTAGACGACAATCTACACAAATATATCCCACAAAACCCAAACGAAATGAAACCCCACTCAAATTTCCTTAGCTGGATGCCCACAGTACCTATGGCTACTCATACAGTGCTAGGAGGAGGATAAATATGATGGAGAATAAATCAGACAGGAAGGAGATAGCCGTTTTAGCCAATGGCAGTTACACTGCCTTTTGAATTGCTTTTTTAAAATGAGATTACGTAACCTCATTGCTCGGACCCCTCCTAGGACACTGGAAGAAGCCCCAGCAAGTGAGAGGCCCTGAAACCTAAGCTTCCTTAGCCTCGTGGTGCCTCTGCCTCTGCCCTAGCCCTCTCCGGGTGTTTCCACTGCTCTCAATGACTCCTACCTGGGGTTGAACCCAAGGTTTAGGGGAAAGTGGGGGAGTGGCTTCTCTATGCTCACTCTGGGAGGCTCAATAAACCAATAAATGTACAGAGCAAGGACTTTGCATTTCCCCTTCCAGTCTCCCTATCAGACAAGAGTTATACCCTTGAGCTCATCTATCTTTTTTATTTTGAAATGGAGCCTCACTCTGTCGCCCAGACTGGAGTGCAGTGGTGCGATCTCGGCTCACTACAGCCTCCGCCTCCTGGGTTCAATCAATTCTCCTGCCTCAGCCTCATGAATAGCTGGGAGTACAGGTGTGTGCCACCATGCCCAGCTACTTTTGTATTTTTAGTAGAGACGGAGTGTTACCATGTTGGCCAGCCTGGTCTCGAACTCCTGACCTCAAGTACCCACCTGCCTCGGCCTCCCAAACTGCTGAGATGACAGGTGTGGGTCACTGTGCCTGGTCCAGTAAGAACTCTTCTCTAAACATGACCACAATACCATTATCAACTAAAACCAGTCTCTCTATGGGAAAAGAATTACACTCTTGTGCTCATCTTGCTTTTTTTTTTTGAAGTGGAGTCTTGTTATGTCACCCAGGCTGGAGTGCAGTGGCATGATTTCAACACACTACAGCCTCCACCTCCCAGGTTAAAGCGATTCTCCTGCCTCAGACTCCTGAGCAGCTGGGATTACAGGCCTGTGCCACCACACCTGACTAAGGTTTTGTATTTTTATTAATAGTAAAGACGGGGTTTCACCATTTTGCTTAGGCTGGTCTCCAGCTCCTAACCTCGAGTGATCTGCCCACCTTGGCCTTCCAAAGTGCTGAAATTACAGGCATGATCTTTCTTTTTCCTCATCTTTTCTTGGCCTCATTTTTCTTTTTCCTAGGTGCCCTATCCTTCTCAGAGACATTAAGCCCCAGTCTCTTGTTCTAGCACTAATGGCAAACAAAAACAACCCAAAAAAACTGGAAAAGAATCCTTGCTGACTTATCAAGAAGGAAAATACAGCCATATTTCAAAAATGATCATTCAGCTACAGACTTCTTCTATAGGGTTTCACATAGAATAGGGGTCAGGACTGGAGCCCAGGTTTGGAAGCTGCAGGGAGGCAGATTTTAATTTGCTGTGAACGAGCGCTCCATCATCTGATTCATTAAAAAAAAAAAAAAACTCAGTTTGTCCAAGCAGAAGTTGGAAAACTACTCTGAGGATATTCATTCACACGCCAGATAAAGTTCTGAATTAGATGACTTTAAGTCTCCACCTAATCCCACGCTCTCTAATATTTTCACTGTTAGGATGGCAAACACACCACCAGCTTTAACACATCTTTTATTTTAACAATGTAAAACTAAATTATCATTCAAAATATACTTCATAACTTAGATAGAGCTATTGCTAAGTAATTTTCCTTTAAAATTTTATCTGGAAAAGATCTGACATGATTGAAAGACAAAACAAAAACAAAAATTCCCCAAGCTCCAAGATTTGAAATTCAAGAAAAATGTTCCAGGTCTCAGTATGAAATGATCCAAAATAGGCAATATAATTTTCACATCTCTTGGAAAAATACTGAGTCATATTGCCCACCCACATCTTACAAAAATAACAGAAATTCAATGATTCAAGCGAGATACACTCTGTCATTGTCTGAAGCAAACATTTGAGTCATTCTGGAAAATTAGGAGCAAACTCTTGTCAGTGACAAAAGTTTTCTAATTCCACATCTCAAGGAAAATTTTGCAATGACAGGCTCTTTCCAGCCCCAGACATGCCTTTTCCTTGCACCCTGGAATACCTTAGGGCTGGATACCGCCCTCTCTTCCAAGAACAACAAACATCACATGCGCTGAGTGGGTGACATCATTCATTCACCAGGAGCACAGCCACACATCCAGCGAGCAGTGCTTAGGACTCCATCAACAGTCCTCGGGTGAGGCCAGTTGGCAGGAAAGGCTTCCTAGAGACCCTCACAGCCCACAAGACCAAAGGAGGCCCTTCCTCATCCACTCTGAGCGCCTTGTCCTGCAGACTTTTCTAATGTCAGAAGCAACAGCCTAACCTCCATCTGTGATTTTACAACTCCCTCCCTCCCTCTTCCTGGCCAGCCCTGTTATCCCTTTTCCTTGTTTGTGTTCCTTTTATCTACTGCTCCCCATGAACTCCTTTTTTTTTTTTTTTTTTTTTTTTTGAGACAGGGTCTTGCTCTGTTCCCAGGCTGAGGACTACAGGCATGTACCACCATGCCCTGCTAATTACGAAAAGAATTTTGCCTGGGTGCGGTGGCTCATGCCTGTAATCCCAACACTTTGGGAGGCTGAGATGGGCAGATGACTGGAAGTCAGGAGTTTGAGACCAGCCTGACCAATATGATGAAACCCCATCTGTACTAGAAATACAAAAATTAGCTGGGTGTGGTGGCAGGCACCTGTAATTCCAGCTACTCAGGAGGCTGAGGTAAGAGAATCACTTGAACATGGGAGGTGGAAATTGCAATGAGCCAAGATAGCAAGCACCACTGCACTCCAGCCTGGGTGACAGAGTGAGACTCAAAAAAAAAAAAAACAAAAAAAACACTTTTTTTTTTTTTTTAGAGACAAGGTCTCACTATGTTGCCCAGGGTGGTCTTGAATTCCTGGCCTCAACTGACCCTCCCATCTCTGCCTCCGAACATGCTGGGATGACAGGTGTGAACCAACAATTCTGGCCAGACTCTTCTCTGCTTCTTCCTACAAGCTTAGGGTTCCCTGTGCATTGCCCAGCAGAGTGTCTGATGGCAGTAACAGCTGGGTGAATGTTTGCCTGGAGAAAATGACAACAAAAACAAAATAAATTCTACATGAGCTGTCTCTGAGCCTGTGACGCCTAAAGGAACAGACCTAGCCTCCCCCTGACCTTTTTTTTTTTGAGATGGAGTTTTGCTCTGTTGCCCAGGCTGAAGTAGAGTGGCACGATCTTGGCTCACTGCAACCTCTACTCCCAGGTTCAAGAAATTCTCCTGCCTCAGCCTCCCGAGTAACTGGGACTACAGGTACAAGCCACCACATTCAGCTAATTTTTGTATTTTTAGTAGATATGGGGTTTCACCATATTGGCCAGGCTGCTCTCTGAACTCCTAACCATGTGATCTGCCTGCCTCAGTCCCCCAAAGTGTTGGGATTACAGGCGTCAGCCACCACGCCCAGTCACCTCCCCATTTCTTCCCGGAGGAATTTTGGTGCTTCCAGTTTTCTCATTCTCCATCACTCCCCAATTCTTCACCGATAGGGATATCACTGAGATGGCTCCCAAATTGCACTAATGGCCTCCTGGAGCCTTGTGCCTGGCTTCCTTCAGCTCCTCTCTGCAGCACTGGACAGCGACGGCAACCCATTCATTCTCTCTGAGAATTCTTCACCTGATGGAGCATCTCTGGTTTTCCTTGTAATTCTACCAGCTGATGTCTGCACATTCCTTTCATGGCATCATCTTCCCCTTTGTCACGTCTTTGCTGATTCCTCTTTATTTCCACTTTCTCTACACTGCAGACCTCCTCCTCTCCCCTCAAAGCCTCTACTTGGTCCTGCTGATGACGCCCAAATCCTCCACTTCCCAGCTCCGTTCTCGCTGCCCCCAGAGCTTTGCCCTCAGCCCCTCAAACTCTTCCTGTAGTCTTCATCTTTGCCCATAACCAAGGCTGCTCCACTTCCTTAATCCCGCGGCAAGCACCTCTCTTCTTCCTGTCACAGGGCATCAACCTCCCAACTTTTTTGACTCTTACGTAGGCCTTGCTGACCTGGGCAACAAACACCCTCATCCCAGTCATATGCAGAAGATACAATCTTTCCCAGGCCCTCAGAATTCTTTCTTTAAAATCGCTTTCCCAGGCTGGGCGGGGTGGCTCACGCCTGTAATCTCAGCACTTTGGGAAGCCAAGGTGGGCAGGTCATGAGATCAGGAGATTGAGACCATCCCGGCCAACATGGTAAAACTCCGTCTCTACTAAAAATACAAAAATGTTACTAAAATTCGACTAAAAATTTTTTTTGCTGGACCTGGTGGTGCATCCCTGTAGTCCCAGCTACTCCAGAGGCTGAGGCAGGAGAATCGCTTGAACCCAGGAGGTGGAGGTTGCAGGGAGCTGAGATCACACCACTGCACTCCAACCTGGCAACAGAGTGAGACTCTGTCTCGAGATAGATAGATAGATAGATAGACAGACAGATAGATAGATAGATGATAGATAGATAGATAGATAGATAGATAGACAGATAGATAGATAAAATCGCTTTCCCATCAATCCCCTTTCTCCCATCCCTTGCACATCCCCCATCCCCAAGTCTGGCATTTCCTGCCATTCACCTGGATTCTTGCAGTCCCCACCCTCAGCATTGTCTCCTAGGTTTGAGCCTTTCCCTCCTCCAGTTGAGCCCAAAGCACCTCACTGATCTGCTGTGCACTACCCATGACACTTCGGTGGGACCCCATCCTCCCAGAATAAAATACTTCCTTAGCCTGGTATTCAAGCTCCCCCAGCAGAAGCAGCAGCAACAACAAAAAACAACAAAACATTGTAAATAAATCCGGCCCAAACCTATTTGGTCAGCAGCATTGGAAGCAGAATGCAGTGCCTAAGAGCTCGGGCTTGGACTCTAGAGCCAGACTGCACTTTCTAGTATTGTGTTGTTGAGGAAATCATCTGACTTCTCTGGGCCTCAGTTTCCTTAGCTGCAAAATGAGGCTGAACAATAGCATTGCCGAGGACAGGCAAGCACATGTAGATGAAGCAGTTAGAACAATCCCTGGCATATTGTAATTGTTTAGTAAATGGTGGCTAGCATTATTTCTCAACCTGCTCTCCCACTGCTCCCAGACATGAATCTTTTCACCTACCAGTCCAATTGACCTGCTCGGGGTTTTTCCCTTTCTGTGCTTTGCCTATGTGAATCTGTCCATAAGAAATGCCTGCACTGCTCTTTGTCTCTGTTAATTGAAAGCCCTTGAGGTCAAACTCAAATGCTACCTTCTCCATGAAGCCCTATTTAATGTCTCTTCAGCTGGAAGAGTTAGTGAGGCTTCTTTCCTGGTGCTTCTCATCTTATGCCTATTGCTGTGGGTAATGTGTCTGTCTGTGCCACTGGATTGTCTTTGGCCCTTAAGGACAGAAAATCCTAATTAATTTTTCTATTCCTACATAATCATTTCATCTCAGACATTGTTTTTCATCTCTGAAAGTTCAAATGTGGGTCATTTTTATAGCTTCCATGTCTCTCTTTATCACGTTCATATTTTTCTCTATGTTCTTGAACACTGGAGTATATTTATAATTTATACTATGTGTTTTAATAGTCTTGTCTACAAATTGTATCATCTGTGTCACTTCTGAGTCTGTTTCTATTGACTGATTTTTCTCCTCATGATGGGGCATCTTTTCCTGCTTTTTCACTTAACTGGTAATTTTTGCATGGATGCTGGACATTATCAGTTTTACCTTATTGGGTGCTGGAGTTTTTGTGTTTCTTTAAATATTTTTGCACTTTGTTCAAGTTGCAGTTAAATTATTTAGAAAGAGTTTGATCCTTTCAAGGCTGGGTTTGAAGCTTTGTTCACAGGGTTCAGAATAACTGTTATTTCAGCTGGACCTGATGGTCCCTGCTCTGAGACAATACCTTTTCAAGAACTCTACTCAGTGGCCTGTATTTCCGCTCTGGCTGGCAAGAGCAGAAACTATTCCCAGCTCTGTGTGGGCTCTGGTGGCTTTTCCTCCTGTTCTTTTCGAGTCATTCTCTTCCCAGCCTCTGGTTGTTTCTTCATAAACAATCACCGATCAATACTCAGATGAAGAACTCATGAGGAGCCCTCTACAGGTCTTCAGAGTCTTCTTTCTCAATCTAATGTGTGTGTACACAATGCTTTCTCCTCTCCATTACTCTACCCTGCAAATTCCAGCCACCTTGGCCTTCCCAAACCCTGAAGTCTTCTTCCTCAAGGACACCAATGGGCTCCATTTGGGTTCCTCCTTCCTGCACTAAGAACCAGAAACTCTCTCCAGGTAGTAATCTGGGGGAATTGCATGCTTCCCCTCATATGTTTCCATTCTTTCAGTTTTCATTGTCCTGCACTGCCTGTTGTACAATGTCTGAAAACAGTTCACTCATATATTTTGTCTGGTTTTCAAATTGTTTTAGGTGGGAGGGAAAATCTGGTCCCTGCTTCTCTATTATGGCTATAAGCAGAAGTGTATCTCTGCATAACACTACGAAGCACGCTTTGTTCATCTAAGTGATCAATAATACTATAAAATAGCATTTTAGCTGGGTGTGGTGGTGCACACTTGCAGTCCCAGCTACTTGGGAGGCTGAGGCAGGAGGATCACCTGAGCCCAGGAGTTTGAGGCCTCAGTGAGCCATGATCACATCACTGCACTCCAGCTTGGGTGACAGAGCAAGATCTTGTCTCAAAAAATAAAATGAAATAATATTTTTATTTCTAATTTTAAAATTAATCTAGCACAGAAAACTTTTTAACTACAGAGAAATACAAAGAAAAAAGCCAGTTCACATATAACCTGTCTTTTGCTGTATGATCTTCCTTTCTTTATAAGTACATTGCTCTTCTTATGAATACACATATGGATATATTTTTATTATTATTGTTTACTCAGTAAACACTGTTGAATGGATACCTGAATTGGTGCTACAGAGTTAGGTACCATGCACAGGAATTCTGAGCGTCCGCTTAACTCACAGGCAGGAAACAAAAGGCTGCTTAGCAGGTGGAGACAGCTGCTTAATAAGGAAGCCCCTCTACGGGAGGCTACATAAGGAGTTTGGACAACCAAAGTCTAAATACAGATCCCAAACCCGATTAACTTCTGGAGGGTGGGTTGCCCCAAGTTGGCAGGGCACAAAGCCTCTCTTTCCAGAACAAAATTTACTCTTTGTCCAGGAAAGGCAGGTAGAGAGGGTGTCTGATTACATGCCGAGCGAGTGGAGTTTGAATGGCCGATGGAACAAGAGAAAACAGGTGACAGGGTGTAGGCACCCAGCCTCACTGAGGTCATGCTCCATTTACCTCACTGGAGAAAGGGCCATCTTTAGACTCCCTGACTTCATGGGTAAAATGCCTTTCACTCCCTGCAGGAGCGTGTGCCCTGCTCCCAGCAGGCAGACCACGAACATTGGTTGGAATAGTAAATGGAATACATGAATAGGATAATAGAAGGTCTCTGAGATGCCAAGTCTTTTTCTGGAAAGCTCTGCTTGTCTCTGATGGTTTTACCTTAGCAAAGCATTTTGTCAGCTCTGCCCACACCAAATCTGAGATGTTTGGCAAGCATTCCATAGGGACACAGGGGCCAAATTAATTGGTTCACAGATGCAGACGTTTTTATTAGCCTTTCAGTTTTCAATTATCTGACCTACAACTATTGTTTAGGTGACCAAGCTGGTGTCTTTTGATTCCTGCCATTGACCTCTGACCTCTGATTGCTTTTGGTGGCGTTCCCTGAGTAGTGAGGGAGAGTAGGGGACGGAAGGAAGTTCAAGTGTCTACCAAGCAGAAGTAGAAGAAATATTCTTTTGATAAGAATCCAATAAAAAAGCCTAAAAATATATAGCAACAAAATACAGAAGAGAGAAAGAGAGAGGAGAGAAAGCAGCAGAGTCTCCTTTTACATTGAACACAGAGGATGAACACAGCCAAGCAACCTCAGATCAAACAGCCTCAGCCAAACACAGGAGAAAATCTTATAGGCAATAATAAGACCTGAGTTCTCACTGACAGAGCTAAAGCAAGAACTCCTATGTCCCCCTCTTATCTCATGGGAGGAAGGCAGGATCCTGGGGTATTGAAGTGCACAGGCTTTGCGTAACAGACTAGAGTTCTCATCCCAGCTCCACCTCCTCATACCAGCATGGCCTTGGGCAAGAGCCTCACCTGCAAGGTGGGGGTGAATTTAGTAGCATCTATCTCATGTTGTTGTTGTGAAGATTCAATGAGGTGACAGCCGGGGCGCAGTGGCTCACGTCAGTAATCCTAGCACTTTGGGAGGCCAAGGTGGGCAGATCAGTTGAGGTCAGGAGTTCAAGACCAGCCTGGCCAACATGGTGAAACCCCATCTCTACTAAAAATACAAAAAATTAGCTAGGTATTGTGGTATGCACCTGTAATCCCAGCTACTCAGAAGACTGAGGCAGGAGGATCACTTGAACCTGTGAAGTGAAGGTTGCAGTGAGCCGAGATTGTACCACTGTGGGACAGGGCAAGACTCCATCTCAAAGAAAACAGGAGGGAAATGTTTAGAATGTTTCTGGTACTCAGTAAATCTCAATAATATTAGTAAATGTTATTTCTCTTTTCCAGAACTTTTTCTTAGCATATTTGATTTTTTTTAAAGAAATTATGAGGGCCAGAGTTTTTTATTGTAACAAAAAGTTGAAGCTATGATAAAACAGATGTTTCTGGGCAGGCGGGGAGGGAACTGAGAAATATAGGGAATAAAATATATTAAATGTGAAATATACATGAATGCCATTTTGAAATTACTTTGATATTTGGAAACATTCAAAGGGATGTAACTTGCTCATAGAAGATGTTATATAATGAATGTAAAAGTCTGTCTTACCTAAGCATTAACTCTAAATCAATCAGTTGAGTTTTCTGTTCACTTACTGTTATACATTTTGAATTCTTGTAAATGGAGCTATAGCTAAGATGTTGAGGAAATCTAAGTTGTCAGTTTTCGCCCATTTATGAGAATCAGGCAAAATCTAAAAGCGGGGGGGAGAAGTCAGCCTTACGGTAAAACAAAGAAAGTCGTTATGCTCTTTGTACTCAGTGCCCTCCACTCTGTCAAAAAGATACAGAAAGCCCTAGTTTCCAGAAAAGAAGATGAGAATAAAATGAACCCAGATTCGCAGAAAACGTCTTTTTTTTCCACTTGTCTAATCAGTCTTGTTTCGTGTGCTGCCACTGGCATAGATGCCTGGCTTTCTGTTTCATTTTGATCACTTTCAAGGATTTTGGAAGAATGACATTTTCTCCAAATTAAAATTAATCGCCATTATTCCCATGCTATGTAATGTATTTGGTCACTCAATAAATATTTATGAAGGACCTCCAGAGTGCCAGGACCTGTGGTTGGGGACATAAAGACACGTGGTCCCTGCCCTGGTAGAGAGAACCTTGTAGAGAGGTGAGTGGACTAAGCCGTGGCCAACCTTGAGAGAGAAGAGTGCTCAGGGATGGTGCCCTTTCCAAGGAAGAAGAAACTGATTACTGGGAGGGTCAAGAACTTTCGGGGCACATTTGAGCTACAATACATTCTCCAAATAGACCTTTCTCTTTCATATTCTGTAGGACCTGGGGGACTTGGAAGTGGTTAGGGGCCACGACTTGCAAAAGTCTCACCCAAACATGGTAGCAATAACTTTACAGTCTCAACATTAGCTGATACCATCTGTGTTATTCATTAAAAAAACACCTGACAGAAATGCTGAGCCTCACCCACCCATTTCCTCTCTCAGTATGTGTTGCGTGCCTACTATTTGCCCAACCAAATGGAATTACACCATTAAAATAACTTAGAATTATCCTGATTACCTTCAGTGAGTTCCCTATATTAGACCCACAAGTCATTCTTATTAAGGACAATGGTTCTCACATCCAGAACTTCTTAGGGAACTTCATGTTTAAAGAAATTCTTTGCTTGTGATTAACTCCCACAGCATCTTAACAGGGGATCACTACCAAGATTCAATACAGAGTTTCAGTGCCATTTTTATTCCAGATGTTCTTTTATATCTTTTTGGTTTTCTTTTTTTGTTTTTGTTTTTGAGATGGAGTCTTGCTGTGTCACCAGGCTGGAGTGCAGTGGCACGATCTTGGCTCATTGAAACCTCTGCCTCCTAGGTTCAAGTGATTCTCATGTCTCTGCTTCCTGAGTAGCTGGAATTACTGGTGTGCATGACCACACCCAGCTAATTTTCTGTATTTTTAGTAGAGATGGGGTTTCCCCACGTTGGCCAGGTTGGTCTCAAACTCCTGACCTCAGCTGATCTGCCTGCGTTGGCCTCCCAGGGTGCTGGGATTACAAGCATGATCCACCATACCTGGCCTTGATTTGTTTTCAGGACAGGGTCTCACTGTATCACCCAAGCTAGAGTGCAGTGGCACAATCACAGCTTACTGAACCCTCAGCTTCCTGGACTCAAGTGATCCTCCCACTTCCACCTTCTAAGTAGCTGAGACCACAGGTATGAGCTATCACACTCAGCTAATTTTAACTTTTAGTGGAGACAGAGCTAGTCTTGAACTCCTAAGCTCAAGTAGTCCTCTCACCTTGACCTCGCAAAGTGCTGGGATTACAGGCATGAGCCACTGTGCCTGGCTTTTTTTTTTGAGACAGAGTCTTGCTTTGTTGCCAGACTGGAGTACAGTGGTGCAATCTCGTCTCACTGCAACCTCTGCCTCCCAGGTTCAAGTGATTCTCCTGCCTCAGCCTCCCAAGAAGCTGGGCGTGTGCCACCATGCCCAGCTAATTTTTGGATTTTTTAGTAGAAATGGGGTTTCACCATGTTGGCCAGGATGGTCTCGATCTCTTGACCTGGTAATCCACCCGCCTTGGCCTCCCAAAGTGCTGGGATTACAGGTGTGAGCCACCACACCCAGACTCCTCTTTTTATCTCTTCTTGAAGATGGTATCTACCCAAGTGACTTTTATGGGATGACAAAAGGTCACAGCTTAGAAATTAGTTAGGACAAGGAAGGATGTGAAGATTCATGAGTTGGTGTGGAAATGCCAAGTCAGGTGGAAGGGGGATGAGCGAATAGGCAGCATCAAAGCTCTAGGCCCTCCGAGTGGGCTCCCTGGGTTCCAGGAGCAGGGAGCCAGGGCAGAGAGGGAGAAAAAGAAGTCAGACCCCTTTACTGCCAGATCCACTTCTTTCTCCATGTGAACACTCCACGGACTTCCAGAAGTATTGATCCTCTGCACTAGTGTCCCCAGATTTAGGGACAAATAGATGTCTTGAGTTCCCACAGGAAACAGATTCTGAGATGAAACTGGATGCAGAGCACGGCCCCAGGATCTGTCGCTGATGGGGAGTGAAGGGAACAGGTGGGGCAGAGGGAGGAGCCTCAGTCGATCCCGGGATCCCACAGGGAGCTCTGGAGCTGGGATGGCCCTTCAGAGCTGTCCTGAATTGGAGCTAGGAGACCATACCCGGGCATTGACCAGTCCTTAATATGGGCTGCCCTGGAGGACAGGAGTGACCTTGAGCAAGGAGGGCAGTTCCTGGAAAGGGACTCAACTAATAGCAGCCATCAGCCACCCACGTCCCCAGCAGCTGGGAGAATGAGCACCCACAGAACCCAGTACTGAGAATGGATCATTTACATAACAAAGGATCAGTGGTTGCCTGTTCTCATTTTGTTTCACATTATTTTAATTTTTTAATGAAATGCTTCACAAATTTGCATGTCATCCTTGCACAGGGGCCATGCTAATCTTCTCTGTATCCTTCCAATGTTTTAGTACATGTATATGTGCTGTCAAAGCAAGCGCCTGTTTCACATTAGATGATAAACGCGTTGAGGGAAAGACTTGCTCTTCCAACTCACGTATCCCCTACAATGCACTTGCTCCTGATAAGATCAGGGCCTCCCCAGACAGGATTACCAGCTGCACCTGTAATGCCCATAGCTAACATCCTTCCTGCCACAGGGATGCCGGCATAATAAACAAGGCTGCAGAGGAGCGTCATCTTGGCCTGGGATCCCTTGTCTTTCTAGATTGCTGAAAATCAGGAGCTGAGGGCCACAGAGCGCTCACAACCCCCACCAACTGCTGAGCCAGAACCTTTAGCACAGTGGGTCTCAGAGAGTGTTCCTGGAACCAGCCATCTTGGCATCACCTGGGAACTTGATAGAAATGCAGATTCCCAGGCCCCACCCCAGACTTACAGAGCCAGAAACTCCTAGGGTGGGACAGGCAATCTGTGTTCTGACAGCTCTCTCAAGGGGACTCGCTAGTTTGAGACGTTAGGTTTCAGCAAGGCGGCACAAGTGTGGGCAAGGGCAGCCTGGGAGCCATGGCTCTGCACTGGCCCTCGCCTGGCCAAGGCAAGGAACAGGACAAGAGCAGGAAGGAAAGAGTATCAGAGGTCAGCGTGTCCATCCAAGAGCAAGCCCTGGCCAGGGGACAAGGCGGAGGAGCCAGGCAGGCCCTGCCATTCAGCACAGCCGCAGTGCCAATGCCACCGAGGTGTGACAAAGGTGCCTGTCGGTGACCCTCCTCCATTCTGTTCTAAGGGTCTCTGTGCCGGCTGTCAGTTCCTTTTTGTAATTGAAGGGAGGTGAGGTGCACTCCCTTTCATTGTGGGTGTTACTTCCTTGGCTGAAAAAACAAAAAGCTGCAGCCCAAGCCGCTCCCCTCTGTGAGAAAGAGAAGTGAAAGAGGCTGTGGGCTGGGCAACAGGAGGCTGACTGTGAGCGAGCGACCTGCAGATGCCAAGGCTTTGCTGGGTTACGCCAGCAGCACAACAGCTACTAAGAAAACCAAAGTGGCTCTCTCATTAGCCAGTTCCTGGAAGAGGAATGGTTCCATTTCTACAACCACTCAAGCAGCGGAGATTTATTGAAACCGATCCATGCTCAGGTCCCAGAAGACACAGTCCCTGCCTGAAAGGCACTAGAACCTAGTTAGGGAGAGGAGAGTAACTCACCTGAAAAAAACAGCAAATGGACCTGACCTGTATAATTAGGGACTAAATTGTGTGAGCCAGTCTCAAGGTGCAGTCTGTTGGGGAAGAACTCACCATGAAGACCCCCAGTGATCACAAAGAGGAGGCCAGAAGTGAGGAAAGGCTTCAGAGGCTAGGAGAGAGTATGATGTGGGGGTGGGGTATGAAACTGCAGGAACAGAAGCCTGGAGGCAGAGACAACAGTGAAATATCCCGCATCGCTAGGCACATGGGTCGAGGCTCCCTCTAGAAGCCCCCTCAACACAGTTGCCACATAGAAGACAAGATGCGGCTGGGTGCATTTGCTCATGCCTGTAATCCCAGCACTTTGGGAGGGTGGATCGTGAGGTCAGTAGATCAAGACCATCCTGGCCAACAGGGTGAAACCCCATCTACTAAAAAAATACAAAAATTAGCTGGGTGTGGTGGTGCATGCCTGTAATCCCAGCTACTCGCCTGAACGAGGGAGGCTGAGGTTGCAGTGAGCCGATATCGTGACACTGCACTCCAGTCTGGTGACACAGCGAGACTGTCTCAAAAAAAAAAAAAAGACAAGAAGCTCAGTTAAATTTGAATTTCAGCTAATCAGTAAATAATGTTTACCATAGGTACGCCTCAAACAGTTCAAGGCTTTTTTTGTAAAATATCTGACTGAGCATGGTGGCTCATGCATGAAATTCCAACACTTTGTAAGGACCAAGGCAGGAGGATCGGTTGAGTCCAGGAATTTGAGACCAGCCTGGGTAACATGCTGAGACCCCATCTCTACAAAAAAATACAAGAAGTAGGTGCGCTTGGTGGCGTACGCTGGTAGTCCCAGCTGCTCAGGACACTGAGGTGGAAGGATCGCTTGAGCCCAGGAGGTCGAGGCTGCTGTGAACCATGATTGCACTGTCATACTCCAGCCTGGGCAACAGAGTGAGACTCTGTCTAAAAAATAAATAAAATAGGCTGGGTGCGGTGGCTCACACCTGTAATCCCAGCACTTTGGGAAGCCAAGGTGGGCAGACCACCTGAGGCCAGGAGTTCGAGACCAGCCTGGCCAACATGGCAAAACCCCGTCTCTACTAAAAATATAAAAATTAGTCAGGCGTATTAGTGCACATTTGTAATCCCAGCTACTAGGGAGGCTGAGGAAGGGGAATTGCTTGAATCCAGCAGGCAGAGGTTGCAGTGAGCCGAGATTACACCATTGCACCCCAGCCTGCGTGACACAGTGAGGCTCCATCTCAATAGTTAATTAATTAAATTATCCATTGTTTAACTGAAATTCAGATTTACCTAGGCATCCTGTATTTGATTTGCTAAACCAAGCAACTCTCCTCCTAGAGTAGTCATATTTTACAGTTGCGCACTTGATCCTCAGCACTCCCTATGAGGCAGCTCTTTTATCACCATCACCCCCATTTCACAGGTGAGAAAACTGAGTCACAGAGTTGCCACAGCCAGGCAAGTGGCGCGTCTGTTTCCACAGTCTGTGCTCCTAACCCTCTAGGCTACCACCAGAGTTTGGGGTCCATCAGTCCTTGATCCAGTCAGAGTGAGGCTCTGCCACTTCTTAGGTGTATGACCTTTGGCAAGTCACTTAACCACACTGAGCCTCGGTTTCTCCTTCTGGGAGTAATAGCAATTCCAGACTTACAGAGTTTTGTGAGAGTGAGGTAATTGGACAAATGGGAAGTGATTCATACATGGTACTTTGATGATGATGATGATGACGACGGTAAGTCTTGGAGCATGCAGACTCACTGACGAGACTAGAGAAGAGGACATACCTGCAGACTCTGGGCCCATTCCCTTGCCTTCACATGCCTGCCTCCACCCTAGTCCCCACCCTGCTCCTTGCCATACACACAGGCCTAGCCCCAGCCCCCGTGTGTAACAGGCTTCCTGCCTAAAGCCACCAGGAGCCTCAGAGCCCAGAGCTCCCGTTGCTGGTGGCTGGAGATTACTGCCCAGACTTGTAGCCCAGGTTCCCGACTATAAGCAGTCCAGGATTTTCTACTTGTCCAACAGCCTCTTCAATCACTGCCCAGGTGTTCCTACATCCTAGTTTTTGCTGCCACCAGGAAAAAATCCAACCCATGGAGCACTGTGCAGCCATCTGCAACTATGTATGACAGTTTCCCCTCCCTGTTATATAACTCAGCCTGCCAGTGCACATGCTCTGAACTGCTTCAATCTAAGTATCTGCTGAGTAAGATCAAGACAGAAAATATCTGTTGATTAGGTTTTGTTTCTGTCACTTCTTGCCTTCTCAGTACAAGTCAGGTCTAGAGGTTCATTTCCAGTCCCTCGGCTTCCCACTCTGAAGACTCCTTCCTGCTCCAGGTCGGCTTAACAATGGGACATACCCAACAAGCTACCCCGCCTTCTCACACCTGAGCTAGGGTGTCCAAGGTGCTAGGGAATCTTGCGCTTAGCAAAGATTACCTTCTGCCTAGTACCAGGATTATTTCAATGTTTTTTCTTATGTTTTGTTTTGTTTTGTTTTACCATGAATGGTCCACTCAGGTATTAATCCCAGTAAATAAACTAAAAAGGCCAGGGACGATCAGTAATCCCAGGCTCACACCTGTAATCTCAGCACTTTGGGAGGCCAAGGCAGGTGCATCTCTTGAGCCCAGGAGCTCAAGACCAGCCTGAGCAACATGGCAAAAACTCATCTCTACAACTAATTAGCTGGATGTGGTGGCATGCGCTTGTGGTCCAGTTACTGGGAGGCTGAGGCAGGAGAATCACCTGAGCCCAGGAAATCAAGACTGCAGTCAGCCATGCTCATACCAGCCTGGGTGACAAAGTGAGACCCTGTCTTAAAAATAAATAAAT
>PVKV010004628.1:71814-125743 GCA_004027835.1 Alouatta palliata
GAAAAAAAAAAAAAAAAAAAAAAGGCCGGGTGCAGTGGCTCACGCCTGTAATCCCAGCACTTTGGGAGGCCAAGGTGGGAGGATCACGAGGTCAGGAGATCGAGACCACCCTGGCCAATGTGGTAAAACCCCGTCTCTACTAAAAATACAAAAATTAGCTGGGTGTGGTGGCACGAGCCTGTAGTCCCAGCTACTTGGGAGGCTGAGGCAGAAGAATTGCTTGAACCCGGGAGGCGGAGGTTGCAGTGAGCCGAGATTGCACCACTGCACTGTAGCCTGGCACCTGGCAACAGAGAGAGACTCTGTCTCAAAAAAAAGAAAAAAAAAGACATAGGCAGGAAGTGTCATCCACCTAGAGGGAAAGAGTTTTCTTTTGTTTCAAGATGGAAAAGATTTCAGAGGATTTAACTGATGATGAGGAAAAAAAAAAAAAAAAAAAAAAAAAAACATTAAGGAGGAAAAGAGTAAAGATTTCAGAGAGATAACACCTTCCCAACCAAAGCCCAGATGCAGGATTTGGTTGGTTCTTCAACACTCTAGATTGAAAAGAACACCACACCCGCATGAGACAGGCGATCAGCCCGCACACCTGCTCAGGGTGATGCTCTGGAGTCCCAATGCATCAATTTTAGCTTGAGCCACAAACCAGGTGGCTGAATCATTAAGCCCAGGCCTCCCTACTGTACCCGCCCCACCCCGGGGTGTGGGGCCCTCTGAACAGGTGACATTACAGTAAATGAATGTTTACTCACAGCCTACTAAGCTTACACACTTGATTGTTTCATTTTCACAATAGTCCTGAGTAGGCATTACTAATCCCATTGTATAGATGAGTACGCCAAGGCTCAGAGAAATTTTACAACAAGCAGTAAAGGGCGGAACAGGGAACCAAACCTGGATCGTATCCCAGTATTCATTTTCTTTTCATTCCAGACCTCAGGGGATATGTTCTAAAGCCCCCAGAGACAAGAAAGTTATGTCCAATGCCTCCGAAATTAGAGAAAGATGACCAGGCTTTTTCCTGATACCGCCCTAGATTTTCGCAATTACAGAAACAGGGTCCTCTACCTCCAGAACCACAGAAACCTGAACCTACATAACCTGTCCAACTTGCTTCTCTCGAAACCAGAAACTTTCTACAGTTGATCCTGAAGTTTCTCACCTGGCATGGAGCTTTAGAGCTGCTGAGAGCCGCGGTAACATAAAAAAGCAGAGAGAAGAGAGCTGGTCTGGTTGGAGGGGTGGGAAGGGGACTGGGAAGTCCTTACTTGGACTCTCTTACCTCAGCTTTGGTTATTCCTGAGTCTCCCCCAAGAAACTCCAGAACTTCTCTGAACACACTTTAACAACCACAGCTATTAATCACAGTCTTTTTTTTTTTTTTTTAATGAAAATTTTGAAGCTCTAAAAAGTAAAGTGATCTGCTTAGGGTTACAAACAGAGCGTAAATGAATTACAAACCTCAATAACTTGTTTATTTCAAGCTACTAAACCCAGCTTTCTATAATCTGCTAGCTGCTTAACCCAACCCAGTAGCAATGCCCCTTCTCCCACTTAGTAACAAAACCCAAATTTATTCAGAGTAACACGGCTCCCTGCCAAAGGACTAAATTTCTCAGCCTCTCTTCAATTTGGAATGGCCATTTTAAGTTCTAGCCAATGAGATTTAAGCAAAAATACAATATGGTTCTTCCAGGAAAAAGAACATAGGTCCTTCTTCTCCCTTTCCTCTGTCCTGCTGCTTGGAAGTCAGATGTGGTGGCTGGAGCTCCAGCAGTCAATTTGGACCATGAGGATGAGACACAGCCTAGGGAAAGCAGCCAGAAAACTGGAAAGAACCTGAGTAATGGGGAAGCTGACATAATAGACTTCAACTATGCACACAAGAAACAATTTCATATATCTTGTTTAAGTTGTGGTTGTTGCAGCTGAATCTAAACTAACTGGTACAAATCAGGAATAGCTTCAACAATTTTCTATAAGTCTCAACGACATTTCTCAAATATACAGCCTGAATGCATCTCTGGGGCTTGGGAAGATATGGCCAGCAACTTCCCGCTTCCTGTGTGCTGTGTTTCCAGGGCCAGGAGAGGCAACATAGCTCAGTCCTCAGAGGACCAGGTCACACAGGTTCATCAGGGTTTTCTAAGTCTGTGTTCTGGACTCTATTTCTAGAACTCCCAAAGCCCAGCCACTTCCTGAGCCTTTAAGCTGCCATTTTCCTCTAACCCCAGAAAACCCCTGAGGTTGTATAATTATGAACTCTAAACATGAGGCACCGAAAATCAAAAGAAATCAGAAAAAGAAGCTCCTTCACCTTGTCCAAAGAAGTCCGTAAAAATACAGATAGTAGCTGTGAGTGAGGCAAAAATAAATCTGTAAATATAAAGAGGTTAGAATTCAACAGGAATAAAAAAATCATTAGAATATGGGAACCTCGAAACATCAGTAAGTACTTTCCTATTAAAAAGCAACAAATTTGGCTGGGTGTGGTGGCTGTAATCCCAGCATTTTGGGAGGCTGAGGCAGGCAGATCACCTGAGGTCTGGAGTTCAAGACCAGCCTGGCTGACATGGTGAAACCCCATCTCTATTAAAAATACAAAAATTAACCAGGCATGGGGGCGGGCGCTTGTGATCCCAGCTATTCAGGAGGCTGAGGCAGGAGAATCGCTTGAACCTGGGAGGCAGAGTTTGCAGTGAGCCAAGATCAAGCCACTGCACTCCAGCCTGGGCATCAGAGTCAGACTCCATCTCAAAAAAACAAAACACAACAAATTCACCCTGACTGGAGAGACCAGAATGTGGGAGACCCCCATTCGCATCCCACTGATGAGAAGCATCCTAGGAATCACAGCAGCTGGTGTCTAACCCCAGTCACTAAAGCACTACCCTGCCTTTCACACTCTAGCCCCAGAGCTGGGAAGGGAGCGGGCAAGGGGACATTGTCCCCATTCGCAGAAGGAACATGGCCGATTGTCAGCGCCTTATCCCACCATCAGGGCAGCTAGCTGGGATGGGAGGGGAGACTTCATGAACCCCATTGTGAAAATGAGGCAAAAAGAAGTTCACATCCTGAGAAAGGTGAACTAGTCATGCATGACATCTACAGTCACCTCACTTATCAGGCTGCAACAGAAGCGTGCTTGTCTACAGAGGACGTTAGCTACATGGATGATGGCCCTGGGCAGACAACAGACACACTGGCCCATGCCACTGAGCATACCATGGTGCCCACTGACAACACTGGGATCGTTGTGTGGAAGCCCTAGAGAACTCTGCTTCCCAGGGCTGCTAACACTGACCAGGGAGAACGCTCTAATGTTACAAAAGCAAAAAAAGGCACACCCTGTCTGTTTCACGAAGCTGATTTCCCTCTAGGAAGTAAGTGCTCTCCTTTATTCTTGTTTCTCTTAAAATGCAATTCCCAGAACTGAACATAATAATTACTTTATTCCTAGGACCCTAAATGATCCAATGGGGCGGTTACTTCTCCTGTTACTTTCCAGCAATGTGACTTCCATCTTCCATGTAACTGGGAAAGCACGTGACTTAGGGTCTCATTCTCCTCCCACTTAGTGACCGAAGTCTCTTTGAGATTCAGGTTCCTTGGCTGTCAATGCAGGTAAAAATACCCTGCCTATCACTGTGAATCACTCTGAAGGCAATATGCTCGTACACCCAGTTTCCAGCAGTCTAGGGAGATGTGAGGTACCTCTGCACTGATACCCCAAGTCACAGTGATTCTGAGGACCCAGATGAACACAGACCCTCAGCCCCTAGCCCTGCAGAAGTCTTCCCTGGTTTCTTCAGGGGGCCTCGAAAGGGTCCCCTACATCTGTTGAACCAATTAGTCTCAAGTCATTGTCATATCCTTCTTCTGCCCTGGCTTCTGTGGCTTGATGTCCACCTCAAGCCTTGGGGCCACTGTCTCTAATGGCACAGGGCCCATGGAGGTACCCAGCTTCAGGTCAGGGGCTCCGTCAGTGCCGTAGACCCCTACGCCCTGTGTGACCCAGCAGGGCTGATTCAGTGCACAGATGGGGAAAACGCACCTTCCCCCGCTCAGCCACTCCTTTATCTCCTGCAAGCAACTTTCAGCACAACTCCCACACCCCACCAAAAAACAACCACTGACAAAAACACCAACTTCCCACCATTCCTTGGAGCTCTGGTTTTCAGCCTCTTTCCAGGATACCTTGTAGCAATTTGAAGGTCCATCCTCAGTTTCTGCTGGGTTTCAAAGGTCCAGGAGAAGCTTGGTGTTGTGTCAAGACCAGGATGGACCCAACAGAGAAGTCTAATCCAACCTTCATCCCAGAGTCTTCACAAACGCTCACTGAAGAAAATTCCCGGGATGATTCAGGGGCCTCTCAAAACTTCTCCAAGACATTGATAAAGAACCTTGGTAATGGACTCTCAACGCTAGTACTGAATTCCCTTCCCCTCTACCAGAAGGTTCACTCCACCAACAGCCTACAGGAGCAGCAATCCTCAGGGAAATCGGAGATGACTCGTCTTACAGGAGGAGAGGAGTAAGAACATTATTACTGTCTGTGCAGAGAGAAAGGATGGCAAGATTCAGATACATGTTACTCAGCAGAAGTTCTAGGCAGCATGAAAGAACACTAACGAACAGTGGGCTTAAGGGAGTTAAGAATGCAACAAGAAGAGGAATATTCAAATGTCCCTGCAGTTTCTGCGTGTCTAGCGGATGGGATCCTTCCGAGAATGCTAGAATAGGGAATTATGACACAAGCCACTTCACCCATAGACATGTGAAAACTATATTCTTGCACTTTTTTTTTCTTGATGGTAATTTTATACAGCAGACCGAGAAGGCTACCCTAGACTAGTACAGACTATACACCAATAATTTTGATAATGAATTCTAGGATATATTTTTCTCGTATCTTTTGCTTCCTACTATGATACTTGTAATTTATAAGGGATCTGTGTAGTTTGAATGTATGTAACTTTAGCTCTACTGTTTTATTTGACCCAAAGGCCAAGAGGATATAAGTATTCCCATGTGTTTGAGAAGCCCAAAGTCAGTGAGCTGAAACCCAACATCAAGAAACTGAAGCAAAGTTACTTGTGGATAAAGGAAGCATTAGGTAGTTTGGCTAAAGCATAATAATTAGATTTTCTGACTTTCAAAAATTTGCGTTACAATAAGAGGAAACTTTATGCTATTTTTACAGTTTTCAGTACAAAAAGGTGTATTTATAGAAACAACGAAGTTGACATTTGAGTACTTTAAAAAAAAAAAACTTCCACAGGAGTGAGCTCAGTCCTTCACACCTTCAGCAACATCTCACCTGGACTCAGTGCTGGCTCAGCCTGAATGTCTGATTAACACGCCCAAGCCAGAACCGTGAAGCCCCTCACGGGGGAACGCAGCCGCCTGTCCCGGAGGCCTTCATGAAACCAAAGGACTTCACCCCCACAGTGAACTGAAACATCCACCTCCAAACCCAGAAAACTGCTGGCCACTTTCACCAGACGCAGTGGCTCACGCCTGTAATCCCAGCACTTTGGGAGGCCGAGAAGGGCGGATCACGAGGTCAGGAATTTGAGACCAGCCTGACCAACATGGTGAAACCCCATCTCTACTAAAAATACAAAAAGAATTAGCTAGGCATGGTGGTCTATACCTGTAATCCCAGCTACTCAGGAGGCTGAGGCAGGAGAATCGCTTGAACCCGGGAGGCAGAGGTTGCAGTGAGCTGAGACTGCACTACTGCACTCCAGCCTGGGAGACAGAGCAAGACTCCTCAAAAAAAAAAAAAAAAAGAAAAAGAAAACTGCTGGCCACTTTCAAAAGACACCTTCTCCTCCCTCCCAGGAGTTGGGCCATGCTTCGGCCTAAGCCACCTCTGTCCACATTGGAGGAGGGGGCCAGAGGGACTGCCTAGGGAAAAAATAAAGGGTGAAGAGCTGAAAAATACTACTGATTCCAGCATGGCAGAGGTGGTAGGGCACTGGGGGAACACATAGGTTTAGAGAAAATCAGACAAATGCAAAAAAGAAGAGCTGCCACTAAGTCCAGAGGGAGAAAAGGGGTTGTTTAATCACGGAGCGTCATCCGAGAACAATATGTGGCTCAGGGGTGAGCAGTTTGCCTCCTAATAATGTGAACAGTAGTCATTTATTTCATAAAATACTGGGATGCAAGAATACAGAAGGGAGTATGGGAAGGAGAGCATCTCCTCCGCTACCATGATCGGAAGTTAACAAGTAATGTGCAAACTCGAAAATCAAGAAATAGTAATGTGGCTGGAAGCAGTGGCTCACACCTGTAATCCCAGCACTTTGGGAGGCCGAGGCGGGTGGATCACCTGAGGTCAGAAGTTCGAGACCAGTCTGGCTAACATAGTTAAACCCTGTCTCTACTAAAAATACAAAAATTAGCCAGGCAGAGTGGTGCACACCTGTGATCCCTGCTACTTGGGAGGCTGAGGCAGGAGAATTGCTTGAACCTAGGAGGCGGAGGTTGCAGTGAGCCAAGGTCGTGCCACTGTACTCCAGCCTGAGCAACAGAGTGAGAATCCATCTCAAAAAAAAAAAAAAAAAGAAATAGTAATGTAAGCATGTTAAGAAAAATGGTGGAAAATACAAGAAAAATGGCTGCAGAGCTGGCAGTGTGTGCCTCCAGGAAGAGAGCCTTGGGGAATAAGAGGCTGAAAGCAATTGTAATTTTTCATTATAATTTTTATATACTTATTCTATTTTGCTTTTTAAAGCTATGTACATGTAGCATTCTGTTAAAGAAATAATTTTATATAAAACAGGTCCTGGCCAGGCATGGTGGCTCACACTTAAAATCCTAACACTTTGGGAGGCCAAGGCGGGCAGATCACTTTAGCTCAAGAGTTCAAGACCAGCCTGGGTAACATAGTAAGACCCCATCTCTAAAAACAAAAGTCTAAAAAGTTAGCCAGGCATGGTGATGCATGCCTGTAGTCCCAGCCACTCAGAAGCCTGGGAAATAGAGGCAGCAATGAGTCACAATCACGCCACTGCAATCCAGCTTTTGTGACAGAGCAAGACACTGTCTCAAAAAAAGAAAACAAAAAAGAAAATGAAAGAAAACAGATTCTCTCAGCCTCTACAAAGGCAGGTTTCAAAAATCTCAGGGCTTTATCACAGCTAGGGCTGCCATCAGGTAGGCGGCCACGGCCACATGTATTACTTTGCTAGAGCAAAGTAACAAAGTACCACAGACTGGGCGGCTTAAACAACAGCAAAGCATTGTCTTACAGATCTGGAGGCTGGACAGCCAAGGTCCGGATGTCGGAGGATGGGTTCCCTCAGAGGCCTATGAGCGAGAATCTGTTCCAGGCCTCTTTGAGCTGCTGGCGGTGCCAGCAATCTTTGGGGTTCCTTTGCACGTAGAAGCAGCACTTTGATCTCTGCCTTCATCTTCACATGCCATTCTCCCTGTGTGCATATCTGTGCCCAAATTTCCTTCTTTAGTTTTGATTTTTATTTTTGAGATAGGGTCTCACTCTGTTACCCAGGCTGGGGTGTAGTGGTACAATCATAGCCTTGACCTCCCTGGCTCAAGCGATCCTCCTGCCTCAGCCTCCTGAGTAAGCTGGGGCCACAGGCACATGACACTGTACCTGGCTAGTGTTTTTGTTTGGTTGATTTTTTTTTTTTTTTTTGAGACAGAGTCTCACACTGTCACCCAGGCTGGAGCGTAATGGCGTGATCTTGGCTCACTACAACCTCCGCCTCCTGGGTTCAAGTGATTGTCCTGCCTCAGCCTCCTGAGTAGCTGGTATATTACAGGTGCCTGCCAGCACATCCAGCTAATTTTTTGTATTTTTAATGGAGACAGGGTTTCACTACGTTGGCCGGGCTGGTCTCGAACTCCTGACCTCAGGTGATCTGAACACCTCAGCCTCCCAAAGTGCTGGGATTACAGGCATGAGCTTCTGTATCCAGCGGCACCTGGCTAGTTTTTTAAAAAAATTTTGTATTCTCTGTAGAGATGGGGTCTCACTATGTTGTCCAGGCTGGTCTCAAACTCCTGGGCCAATCAATCCTCCTACCTCAGCCTCCCAAAGCATAGGCCACTGCCCCTGGCCTAATGGATCAGGACCACCCTACTCCAGTATGACCTTGTCTTAACTGATTATATGTGCAATGACCCTATTTCCAAGTAACATCACATTCTGAGGTACTGGGGCAAGGACTTCAGCACATGAATGTGGTGGGGGAGGTGGGTGGCAGTAGGAGGAACACAATCGAGCCCATCAAACGGTTAAAACTGTGGAGTGTTATTGTTATATACTTTATTTATTTTTATTTTTTTATTTTTTTGAGACGGAGTTTAGCTCTTGTTACCCAGGCTGGAGTGCAATGGCACGACCTCGGCTCACCACAACCTCCGCCTCCTGGGTTCAAGCAATTCTCCTGCCTCAGCCTCCCGAGCAGCTGGGACTACAGGCACGTGCCACCATGCCCAGCTAATTTTTGTATTTTTAGTAGAGACGGGGTTTCACCACGTTGACCAGGATGGTCTCGATCTCTTGACCTCGTGATCCACCCGCCTCGGACTCCCAAAGTGCTGAGATTACAGGCGTGAGCCACCGCGCCCGGCTGTTACATACTTTAAAACAAATTGGCCACCCTGCAGGTCCTGTGTCTTACTTAGTCTGGCTGCCTTCCTACAACACTGACTGGTACCCTTGCCCCCAGAGATCCCAATTCAACTCTGCCACAGCCCCAACTCTTCATTTCTCCCTGAACACACACCCACTGAAAGGTACTCTTGTTCCCTCCTCACAGCCCCCTACATTAACACCTGTCACCCTGGGGTGCTGCTGTGCCTTGTGCTGAACAGATCCCTGCTCGCCAGTTGAATCTTATCTGTTCTCCCTCACCCACTGATCCAGCCAATCCTTTCCAAAAGCTTCTTCTCCTTAGATTAGGGGTGTCCAATCTTTCAGCTTCCCTGGGCCAGACTGGAAAAAGAATTGTTTTGGGCCACACATAAAATACACTAATAGTAGCTGATGAACTAACATAAATAAATAAAAATAAATCACCAAAAAAAGTCTCATGACATTTAAAGAAAGTTTATCAATTTGTGTTGGGCTGCATTCAAAGCCGCCCTGGGTTACATGCAGCTCATGGGCTGGAGAAGCTTGCCTTAGATGAATTGAGACCAGGAAGTCCCTAACTTCCCCCGTAATAGAACTTGTCAACTGAATCTCAGCACAAAAGGGTCATCCTCCAGTGGCGGAGCACACTAGGAGCCTGAGTCCTCTGCTCACTTTAACTAGTTAGGTAATGGACAACTTAACCTCCCTGTGCCTGTTTCCCTACCTGCAAAGTAGGACTAATAATCTAATAATAGTAACCCACATCATAAGCTTACATGACATAAAGCATGTGAATCTCCTAGCACAGTGCCTAGAACACAGGAGGTATTCAATACATACCATTTGTTACTATTTTACTATTACCAGGTGTTATTCCTTTTTATCTTCTTTCATTGTATCATGCCCAGAGCAAAGCCTGGCTGTGCCAGACCACCCAATAGCCTTTGACTCAAAAAAGAGGCCCCCTGCTGGGCTGGGCATGGGGGCTCACACCTGTAATTCTAGCCTTTTGGGAGATCAAAGCAGAAGGATCCCTTGGGCCCAGGAGTTTGAGACCAGCCTGGGCAACACAGGGAGACCCTGTCTCTATTAAAAAAAAAAAAAAAAAAAAAAAAAGAGCCAAGCACAGTGACTCATGCCTGTAATCCCAGCACTTTGGGAGACCGGGCTGGTGCATCACCTGAGGTCAGGAGTTCGAGGCCAGCTTAGCCAACATGGTGAAACCCCACCTCTACTACAAACACAAAAAAAAATTAGCCAGGCATAGTGGCTGGTGCCCATAATCCCAGCTACTTGGGAGGCTGAAGCAGGAGAATCCTTTGAACCCAGGAGGCAGAGGTTGCAGTGAGCCAAGATCGCACCACTGTACTCCAGCCTGGGCAACAGAGTGAGACTCCATCTCAAGAAAAAAAAAAAGTAGAGGCCCCCATTAGGGCTGTGCCATGCATCTCAGCTATCAGTGCTTCTCCTGCTTCTGTCCTGCTAACACCCAGCAGGGCAGTTCAAGCTGCCTGCTTTCCTCCTGGCCTCCCAGGGCACATCTGTCTCTGGAACAGCCTTCATCCCACTCTGCCTCACTCACATGATTCCTATTAGTCTCTTAACTGAGCAGGGCCTTTGGGAGGACACCCTTCAATCCAAAAGCAGCACTTTTAAAACACATTTTAAAAGTGACTTAGTTTTTTTAAAAAGTTTTGTTTTGTGAAATTTTTAAAGACAAAGTCAAGTTATGTTACCCATGCCATAAAAACAAAAGCAAAAACAGAAACCCATATTCCATTCCATTTTAAACTCATGGATGCCCAAGCACTCAGCCGAGGGCTCAGCAGCTTGTTTTTGCTAATGTTCTACAGTGCAAAAGGGAGGAACATAAAGTCTGGGAGTGAATCTCTAGGGACAGACATTATACATTTTTTTTCAGGTGCAGTCTCACTGTGTTGCCCAGGCTGGAGTGCAGTGGCACGATCTCGGCTCACTACAACATTCGTCTCCCCGGTTCAAGCAGTTCTCTGCCTCAGCCTCCCAAGTAGCTGGGATTACAGGCTGCCGCCACCAGGCCCTGCTAATTTTTTGTATTTTTAGTAGAGACAGGGTGTCACCGCCTTGGCCAGGCTGGTCTTGAACTGACATCGTGATCCACCCGCCTCAGCCTCCCGAAGTGCTGGGATTACAGGCGTGAGCCACTGCGCCCGGCGAAGACATTGTATATTTTGACTGAAAGCATCTTACTCAGAAACTCCAATACCATTTAGAAACAGTTCTAACCAGAGAAAAGCAAAACCCTAAAACAGTTGTAAAAGAATTCTTTAAGATCTGCTGCCTAAGATCCTTGCAGATCTTGCCACAGCCATACAGAGAACTTTTAAGCTTATTTGTAATAAAAAGTGACAAAAACAGCTAACTGTTCATTGCACATTTACCGTCTGCCAGGCACTCATCTGTTTTGTGTGGTTTGACTCATTTAATTAAACCAATTAACTTTTAGAGAAGGAGCAGTTCAAGAAGGCGTTCAGTGACATAGCTGTATGACCCTAGGTCTTCAATTTCTCTTCTATAAAGTGGGGATAATACCCACCTAATCAGTATTGTGAGAATTAAAACAAATAAATGTAGGTATAGCACTTTCACCCAAGGTTTTCCAATGTCATTTCATAGGCATAAAGAATCGAATAACACATTTGAAAAGTAGGTAATGTATTAACGAAAACATGTACAAACCAGAAAGGGAAAGTTTTGAGATTCTTTTTGGCCTGTTTCAATTTGCCCTTCAATATGTCTATCCTGGTAGAGGTGACCTTGGACTGGAGTTTGATCTGCTGGCCCCATAGCCAGTCTCTGCTAAGCCCACCACATCAAAGGGACCACCAAGACACCTGTGAAGTCAGAGGAACCCCAATCCTGCACACACTTCAAAGGGGCTCCTCTTCCGGAAGTTGTTACAGCATACCTTTCAAGGAGGGTAAACAACAAAACAGCTGGCCTCCACGCTGGGACGTGGAGCTCTGGGGCGGGGGCGCAAATCACACACCCAAGAATGAAAATGTCACTCTGCCGAGAGCAAGTCGGCTCTGCTGCCTTCTCATTTCACCCTTCCACTAACAAGCACCAGAAAGCGCCTCTCCCAGGGCGCGTCCTCAATCAGCGTCTGGCCCTGAGCAGGTGGCACCCCTCTCTGCCTTCTGTCAAGACCACACCACGGCTATTTTGATTCCTGGGTTTCCGCCCTTTAGTTTACACATTTGATGATTCTGTTTGACAATCGCAACCTGAAATACTCCTCTTCTGGGCTGGAGGCGGGGTGGGGGGACGGAAGGAGGGCCCTCAAACGAAGATCCGCTTTCTCCTGGACAGGTGTCAGGAGGCCGAGCTTTGACCTCCGGTTCCCTGGCTTCTGGGCGCAGGCCCTGGGCGGATCTGGCGGTGGACGCCCAGTTTCTAGTAAGAGAGGGACAGAGCCAGGCTGACACCCGCTAGGGAGTTTCCCCGCGCTCCGCAATCGCCTAGGGAGGCGTCAGAGACAACAGAACCATTTGTGGGCCCTCGGGTCCCTCCGTGGTTCCCGCTGGCGCGTACGTCCCCTGCCACCCCCAGGTCTCTGCGCACCCCCATCCCTGGGCGTTCGCACTGCCCCCCGGCGCATTCTCGCCGCTTCCAGGCTCTGAGCACCAACCCCTTCGCCGCGCGCATCCCCCGACCCCCGCGCGTCCACACCTACGCGGCGCCCCGCGCCCCCACACCCTACACCGCGATGGCCGGGCGGGGCCGGATGCGCAGACGTGCAGCACGTGCGCCGCGCGGCGATTGGCAGCGCCACCCCCACCCCACCCCTCCCCGCCCAGTCGGGGAAAGGGCATCTCGAGCGCGGCCGCGGCGGCGGGCGCTGTCGGGGCGCGCGGGCCGGGGGTCTCCTCCCAGAGCGGCCCGGGAACGATGACAGCCCGATGGGGAAGGGTGGCGTCTTTCCGAGAGCGCCGGTTCTCTGGCTTGGATCTGGGGGGCGTGGGGGACGTAGCGTTGGTCCTGAGGAGTGGAAGCACTTTCTGTGAGTGGTGCGCACGTGTTTCCACTTTATTCGGTTGTCAGCTGGGTCCCAGCGCACTTAAACCCCAGCGTTCTTCGGGACTGAGCCAAGAGGCCACTGCACCCTGCAACCTGCGGGGCGGGGGGAGGAGTGAGGAAGGGGACTGAGTGACAAAGGTGACAGAAGCGCAGCTCGCGTGCGTGGCCCGGGGAGTGACGCTCAGTTCTGGGTGGAGGACCAGAAAGATGTACATTGCGGGACTGGGCGATGAAGGGACCAATGTGAGCGGAGGCTACCGTTGCGGGCTGGCAGGACCCGCAGGCGCACGGCCAGAGCGCGCAGGGAGCGCGCAGGGAGCGGTGGGACTCCCTGGGCGGCTTCGGGGGCGTGCGCAGCAAAGGGCGTGCGCAGCCCTAAGTGACTCTCAGCTGTGAACCTCGGCTGAGGCTGCCTCTCCTCATCCCAGCAGCAGCCAGCCAATGAAAAATAGGCTCAGGGGTTCCCGAGCCAATGGGAGACAGCGGGCAGTGAGGACTTGACATTAGAAACGTTTCTGGTGTCCGGCCCAGAGACTAATCTGTGTGTGTGTGTGTGTTGTGGGGGAGGCCGCGTCTTCCCAGAAGCCCAGGGCAAGTGTGTACCCAGGCGGATTAGAGCGCCTGCTGTTTGTAAGGCCCCTGCCTTGGCAGTTGGAGGGGGAGGAAGGACAGGAGGAGGGCAGCGGTGAGGAATCTAGGAGCTGGCGAAGGGTTTCTCACGCTGTTCTGGGTCCTGCGTCACCTTCCTTTCTGTAAACGGTAGTCTTGCCTTTGTGTCGTGCTTGATCGTTTCTAAATTGTTTTCCCATGCGTTGCTTTACCATCACTGCAACCCACAAGATAGGTTTTATTACTCATTTTACCAGCAGGGGAAGTGAGGCTCAGGTAAGTTGAATCCTATGCACACAGTGGCACAGCTGCTTAGTACAGGTTTGGGACTGGAACTCAGGTACCCCGACTACAAATCCAGGGCTCTTTAAATACATCAAAGGAAAGAAGCCAGGTCTGTTTTATGATCCTGGTGTCAAGGGCACACCCAGTGATTAAAATGAAATCCAGAAGGACTGGGTGAGTTTTATCCCCCTCCCCGCCCCCCACCCCCGTCATCCTCTTTCAGGTTGCCCCTTTGCCACACAGGTTTGCTCTGCTCTTAGACACCATGCGTTAAGAAGGGAGCCCACTGACTGCCAGAAAAGTCAGAAGTAAAAACAGAATGCGTGTGGAGGTGGATGGATTACCCACTGTGCATTTCCTCCTTACTCACACCCTCAGGCCAACTGGAGACCCGTGGTCCTCTCTCATGTTGGTCCCCCACCTGCAGATGCTGCTTCCTGTTCCATGGACCGGACTTGGCCTGCCTAAAATAGTCTGCACCCAAGACTATCCCTTTAAGCCTCTATCTCCACCACTGCCATTATCCCAGCCCTGAGGAAATAAACACCCCCTCCTCTTCCCCAAGGCTACAACATTGTATTTGTTTGTTTATTTATTTATTTATTTATTTTGAGTCTGCTCTGTTGCCCAGGCTGGAGTGGTGCAATATTGGCTCACTGCAACCTCCTCCCGGGTTCAAGTGATTCTCCTGCCTCAGCCTCCCAAGTAGCTGGGACTACAGGCACCCGCCACCACACCAGGCTAATTTTTGTATGTTTAGCAGAAACAGGGTTTCACCTTGTTGACCAGGCTGGCCTCGAACTCCTGACCTCAGGTGATTCTCCTGCTTCAGCCTCCCAATGTGCTGGGCATACAGGCATGAGCCACTGAGCCTGGCCAGGGCTACAACATTTTTTTTTTTTTTTTTTTTTTTTTTTTTGAGACGGAGTTTAGCTCTTGTTACCCAGGCTGGAGTGCAATGGCGCAATCTCGGCTCACTGCAACCTCCGCCTCCTGGGTTCAAGCAATTCTCCGGCCTCAGCCTCCCAAGTAGCTGGGACTACAGGCATGTGCCACCATGCCCAGCTAATTTTTGTATTTTTAGTAGAGACGGGGTTTCACCATGTTTACCAGGATGGTCTCCATCTTCTGACCTTGTGATCCGCCCGCCTCGGCCTCCCAAAGTGCTGGGATTATAGGCGTGAGCCACTGCGCCCGGCCCCACATTTTTAATAGAAGTGTTGCTTCTAGAGGATTTGTCAGTCGGGGTCTTGCTGTGTCTCTGCCATGGTGCCTGATGAAGTTTCTGGGTCTTTTCAGCAAAGCAGATGATGCTCAGTGGTTCCCAAGGCCAAATGCCTATTACAGTTATCTGTCAAGCCTTTTAAAAATATCCATCACTGAGCGCATCTCTGGATTGGGATTGAGGAGGTGCGGGGCTCATGTTATAGTTTTTTGTTTTAAATACCCACGTGATTTAGATGATGAGTCAGGTTGAGACCAGTCAGGTTGAGATGGCTGAAAAATGACTTCCATCCGAAAAGCCTGAAATAATTCAAAGCTGACATTGGAAGCTTTTTGGTCCGATGGAAACCGGTCATTCAGAGGTCCATCATGCCTAAGAATGTGAAGAATGACAATTCTATTCATAAGAGGACCCAAAAGGGAACTAAAACCCTTGGTGGTAGGAATATCCTACGTTGAGTAATCTAGGGCCTTAGGGGAATATAGGGTTAGGGAACTGATACTGGGTGTGAACTGACTATTTTCACTACAATAAAACTAAAAATCGGTTCTCAAAGTCAGTGGCTTACATCCTACACAACTTGTACTCCTATCAATGGATGCTGTTTGTTTCGTTTTCATTTATCAGGACTTGCTTTCTACACCCGCGGTGTCGAGTACATTAGCTACTAGCCACATGGGGCTATTGAGCACTTGAAGTGTGGCTAGTCCAAACTGAGATGTGTTATATGTCAAACAGACATTGGGCTTCAAAGACTCAGAAAAAATGTAATCATTAATACTTTCAACATATTATGATTAAAATAATATTTTGGAACTGTTGGGCTAAGTCAAATACATTATTACAATTAATTTCAGCTCTTTCTCTCTCCCTCCCTTCCTTCCTTCCTTCCTTCCCTTCCCTCCCTCCTCCCTTTCCCTTTCTCTTTCCTCTTCCCTTTCCCTTTCCCTTTCCCTTTTCTTTCTTCTTTTTCTTTCTTTCGTCTGTCTCCCAGTCTGGAATGCAGTGGCACAGTCATAGCTCACTGCAGCCAGGAGCTCCTGGGCTCAAGTGATCTTTCTGCCTCAGGCTCCTAAGCAGCTAGGACTACAGGCACGCCCCACCATCCCGTCTTTTTTTTTTTTTTTTAACTCAGTCCTTATAGAGACTGCCAAAAATTGCCAATGCTGACCGTATTTCAAGTTATCATGGCAGGGTATTGGGAAAAGTTTTCAATTAGCAATAATCGCGCCTTGGATAAACCTCATTGGCTATGATACTGCCACTTTTTTTTTTTTTTTTTTTTTTTTTTTTGAGATGGAGTCTCACTCTGTCACCCAGAAGGTGGAGGTTGCAGTGAGCTGAGGTCGAAACACTGCACTCCAGCCTGGGTGACAGAGCAACATGCCATCTCAAAAAAAAAAAAAACCCTGATTCGGGTTCTTTAAGCAGCTAAGGCCCCATCCTACACAAATCTCAAGGCTGCCATGTATTCGGGAGATGTGAATGGGTTCTTTGAAGCTGACAACCAGCAGTGTCTGCTAGATAACCCCACCGTTGCAAGTCACTACCTAGGCCAGGGCTCAGCAAACTTTTTCTGTAAAGGACTAAATAGTAAATAATTAGGCTTCGCATGCCTCCTAAGAGTTCTTTTGTTAAATTTTGTTTTACATCCTTTAAAAATATAAAAACTGGCTGGGCACAGTGGCTCACGCCTGTAATCCCTGCACTTTGGGAGGCCAAGGCAGGTGGATCACAAGGTCAGGAGTTCGAGACCAGCCTGGCCAAGATAGTGAAACCCTGTCTCTACTAAAAATTTAAAGAAAAATTAGCCAGGCGTGGTGGCACACGCCTGTAGTCCCAGCTACTTGGGAGGCTGAAGCACAAAAATCGCCTGAACCCAGGAGGTAGACGTTGCAATAAGCCAAGATCGCACCACTGCACTCAAGCCTGGGCAACAGAGTAAGACTCTGTCTCAAAAAAAAAGAAAAAAAGAAAAAACTAATTATATATATATATATATATATATATACACACACACACCATTCTTAACTCATGGGCCTTACAAAAAAACAAGTCAAGGGCTAGATTTGGCCCCAAGATGACAGTTTGCCAACCACTGATCTGGAGCGTTATGATACTTGTGATGTCGACATTGACCTTGTTAACTTGTTTCCCCTGATTATAATAAAAGCTCTTTGAGACCAGGAACCAGGTCTGTCTTATCCATCACTGTCTTCTCCACACCTAAAACCGTGCTGTCACTTTGGGAGGCCTACACAGGAGAATCACTTGAGCTCAGGAGGTCGAGACCAGTCTGGGCAACATAGCAAGACCTCGTCTCTACTAAAAATATAAAAAATTAGTCAGATGTGGTAGTGTGTGCCTGCAGTCCAAGCTACTTAGGAGGCTGAGGTGGGAGGATCACGTGATCCTATGATTGAGGCTGCAGTGAGCCATGATCATGCCACCGTGGTTGACAGAGCAAGATCCTATCTCAAGAAAAACAAAAACAAAAGCAAACTGCCGGGCAAATAGTGGATGTCCAATATTCACTGGATGAATGATTATGAAAACTTTATTCCAGAGCATATCAGGACCCAGTGCCTAGCTCTGACCTGGGTTTCTCTGTCCTCTCTGTCTGTGGGACACAGCTGCCCCCATACTGACCTATGCAGGAACAGACAGAGCTGCTGCTGGTCCACACAGTGTCTTTGTGCAAATCAGAAAAAGGTCACCCCCACTGGCTGCTGTAGCTCAGCACCCAGGACCACGGTGAGCAGGTGAGGGCTGAATTTCAGCCCCTGCCTCTTCCCCCTTGGAGGGCGTTCTTGGGTGGGACGACTTCCCGGTTGCGTGCCCTGGCTCTGGGATAGAGTGCTGAATTGGAGTTCTAAGACCTCCCCTGTTTTTATTATTCCCACCCCTCTCCGAAAAATGTTGCTGCTAGCACTCTGCCTACAGCTTTTACCCTTTTCTCTCACCAACTCCCAATCCCTTCTCTTTCCAGTTCTTTGCAACACAGTGACTGGGATTTGCATATATTGAACTGAAATTCTCGGTTTGTGCTTGGAAGCTCATCTAAGCAGACTAGAATGTGACATAAGAGAGACAAGCTTGGGCAGCATAGCAAGACCTCATCTCTACTAAAAACATAAAAAATTGATCAGAGGGAGAGGGATTGTGGTTGGAGAGGGATTTCTGTCCTGTGTGCTTACTATACTTGAAGAAAGACCATGGGAAACTCGAAAAAGCAGCAGCCAAAATTGGCAAGGGAATAGTGAAGTTGCCATCAAAATACAGAGTCATGTGTTAAGGGTTCTTCCATCTGGAAAGAGAAAGGCTAAGAAGGAGGAACATCTGTTTAATCATAGATGTTATGGTTATAGGGTGGTCTCGAACTCATTCACCAAATCCTGAAAGAGAACTGGGGAGAGGTGGGGGCTCTGCTTAAAGCTTGAGAGTTATGTTTAGGAATAATCAAATAAAATGTTCCTTCACTTGGTGGGCGGTAGGATCATGCAACTCATTATCCCAAGCAGGAGTCAAGCTGGAAATAAAAAGTCTTGGGGGACTTAGCTGTTGACAGACCCCTAATGACTTATGGAGGGGAACAGACCCCTAATGACTTATGGAGGCCTTGGGGTATGGGCAATGCTCTTTGAAGTTGCTGACTAGGAGCATGACTGGTTGTCCACAGTGCGTCCCTGCATGCCCGTCTCAGAGACAGCGTTCTGAACTGGACAAGACGAGGCGCCAAGGCTGCCACCCACAACCCCTGGCAAAAAAACTTCCAGATTGCCAGGGGTTGTGGGTGGCAGCCTTGGCTCCTCGTCTTGCCCAGCTCAGAACTGGGGGACGGGGTGGAGGCCTCATACAAGAATGATTGACTTTCCCAACTCAATTTTCCTTAGGCCAGCTACCATCTATTGCTGGGAATTCGAGGGTCATCAAAATAATGAAATGGTGTTTATGAACATTTTGCCTAAATGTCTACTCTATCCATAGGGACTTCGCCTGTTGTGATGATGAGAGCTGATAGTTACTGATTATGATTGCAAACTACGTGCTGTTATACACACTTATTTGATGTTGACAGCAATCCTGTAAGGTAGGTGCTATTATTTCAGCATCCTGTTTGATACATGGGGAAACTGAGGCACAGAGAAGTAGCTCTTTCAGAGTCTAACAGGCAATAAATGTTACAGAACTCAAACGAAGGCCGGAAGCCTCTGGAGTACGTGATGAACTATCTCTCCGTTAGACTGGGGTTACCGCCACTCCTATGGTGCTACCAGAGAGGACACCACTCCCCTCCAGCCACTCAGTTACCAGGAAGGAGTGCAGACCCATGTGGCCATATCCACTTTTTCAAGAAAAGCCGTAAGGATCAACGCTGGGCGGATGGAACAAATCTAGCTAAAGGCAGACTGAGGTTGCCCAGCTCTGATGGTTGCTGTACCCACTCCACGCTGCAGCGGCACAATTTACAGGCAGGGTGCTGTTGTCCACATCCATGGAAAACATGAGTTACCAGGTGTGGGCTCAGAGCAGCAGGGAGCCTGGCTGGACACTCACGGTGCAAAGGCTGCCGCCTGTGTCTAGAAGTTGGTCTCCTGCCTTTCAGCGGTGCTTAGTGATCTTTCTGGGCCTCTCGCCAGTCCTGGATTCTATGAATGTCATCGTAGAGAGCAACAGCAAAGGCTCTAAGGTGTGGAGAGATGTTTGATGTCTGGGAAGATGGGCTCTGTGGCATACAACTGGATTGTCCCAGCTGGCGCGTAAGCCACACAAAATGTGCAGAACCCAAGGCTGCACATTTTGGTGTGTGCTGAGAAACTGGCAGTGCAAGAGGCCTGTGACATTCCGTGGAGACTTCACTCAGGCTGTGCGCTGCACTTCAACCACACAGGGAGGGCTGGGGGCATTTTCTAGTTTGCACAAAGGCGCTATCTGTGAGCTAAGCTGCACGTCATGGGTGTGCATCCACCCAGAGGGACCCTCCAATTCACATCAAGTCTCCTTGCGTCCCCGGGAGCCCTGAAGCAGTTTGAGGTGCCGCTGACCTTCCCTCACACCCCCAGTGCTTTCTATTTATATCTTCCCATCTTTTCTATGATGGAGGGTGTAGGTGGGATTTAGGGGACCCAGGAATGCCGGAATTCTGCCCTGGCTTTCCACTCCTTCCTTCCTGTGGGGTTCCTGGGGATTGATACGCACAGAGGATAAAAGCAAATGGTGCAGAGCCTGACACTCCGCTCTAGGCAGGGCTCTGGGCTGCATGGCACAGCTGAGGCTCGGAACTCCAGGATCCAGAGGCCCTCCCTTCCCTGGCCATGCTGGGCCGGACCCGCCAGTGCTCATGATGGGAGGATGAGGGAAGCCAGAAGGACAGGCTCCAAGAGGACCTTGGTTCAGATCCTTGTTCTGTCCCCAGAGCTGGAGGAGCCAGTGAGAAGAGCAAGATCCACCCACCCCTGTGAACAAGACATGGGAGGGAAGGCCAGTCCTTGGCACAGACCTTAGGACACAGGGTAAGGTAAGATAAGCCCCGTTTTACAGGTGGCTGAAGCACAGTCCCGGATCCTGACCAAAGCTGTTGACGGCAGCTCCCTGCAGGGAAGCCAGCCAAGGTGTGGGCTTCTTCCCCGCTACGGGAATGTGGTCTCATTTCAGCTTCACAGCTTCCCTATTTACAGCTGGGGAAACTTAACTTCGTGCTAAACAAGGATGAGGAACTGGGTCAAGGTCACGCAGCTAGTGAGCAGAGCTGGGCTTTGACACTGTGGCCGGCTCTGCAGCCACTGCCCAGGTTCCTCTTTGGGACAGGACTGATGACTGCACACCGCCAGTGTCTTCCCAGGAATAGCCCTGCCTGTAGGGGACTGCCTGGCCCAAGGGTGGCTCCTTCCTTGCGGGGCAGCCCGAATTCAACTCAGCTCTGTAGGGGTGAGGTGTAGGGAGTAGGGTGGAAAAACCCAGCCCATTACCTCCACTCAGGACAACTCTGAAGGGTTTTGTAACTCCTCATGGGATGGAGGCCGGGCTTTGGTGGCAAGTGCATTACGTTTCACCTTCTCGCTCAGTCCAGCCTGCTTTCCTCCCTCTTACAGCCGCTGTGCTTACCACATGCCCAGACCAACTCTGCAGGCGTCTTACCTATGCCATCTGCTCTCCCCGTCCTTAGGAAATGCTGCCTTAGGGCCGGGCGCGGTGGCTCAAGCCTGTAATCCTAGCACTTTGGGAGGCCGAGGTGGGTGGATCACCTGAGGTCAGGAGTTCAAGGAAATGCTGCCTTGCCTCCTTCCTAGGACCCAGGACAAATAAACCAAAGATCCAAAAAGTAGAGGGCGAGGTAGCCCAGAGCTTAACAACAGCAGGAAGTCACCGCCACCTTAGGCTGGATGGACAGAAGGAGCAGTCCGGCTTCCCTGCATCCAGGGACCACCCAGCAAAGCCAGAGATGTAGTGGGTCTGTCAAGAGGGGAGATGCAGCCCGTGACGGAAACACTCCTGAAGTTGGGGGTCCAAAGTGACACCCCAGCTTCTCCCTCCCTTTCAGCTTGACGTTTTTGATGATAGACTACCTAACAACACAAGGTGTTCCTACCAAGGTTTTAAAACGCACATATTTGGGTAATATTAAAGATTTTGTCAGCTTGGGGGGCACAATAATTTTTTCTTTTGAAAGGGAAACGTTGCTGTAGGATGATCTATCAGAGGTGCGTCCCAAAGCACCATCCACTCCAGTGCAGCCACCACAGCCTGAAGGTTGGATTCCTTCGGGATTGGGGATGGGAAGCTGAAAACAGCCCTTAGGGCCAGAGAATGTTGGAGCACAGGAAGAGGTCCTAGAAGTTTCCTTCTTCACTCTCCTCACTTTACTGAGGGGAAACCCCAGACCCAGAGAGCTCCAAGCTTGGACAACCCCTTTTATGGAGGGTGAACTGTGGAGTTTTGGCGAACCATCACTACTGGGGAATGGAGTCACCCCAGGGCTTTTAGATCTCAGCCTAGAGGGCTTGTGTGTGCATGTGTGTGTGTGTTTGGTATGTGTATGTGCATGAGACGTGGGTACATGCATGTACAACACGTGTGCATATGTGTATGGCGTGTGTGCTGTGAGTGTGCGTGTATGCACATGTAAATGTGCATGCATATGTGTGTGTACATGTGTGCATGTGTGCAGGCTCCACCTTGGAAGTTTACATCTTTTGAATTTCTTTTTTTTTTTGAGACAGAGTCTCACTCTGTCACCCAGGCTGGGCTGGAGTGCAGTGGCATAATCTCGGCTCACTGCAACCTCCACCTCCTGGGTTCAAGCGATTCTCCTGCCTCAGCCTCCCAAGTAGCTGGGATTACAGGTGCCTACCACCACACTGGGCTAATTTTTTATATTTTTGGTAGAGATGGGGTTTCACCATGTTGGCCAGGCTGGTCTCGAACTCCTGACCTTAAGTGATCCACTGACCTCCACCTCTGTCCCAAAGTCCTGGGATTACAGGCTGAGACACGCCTGGCCCCATCTTTTGAATTTCGAGTGGTTGCTGGCATTGATGATTTGTATTCATATGGAGAGGAAAGCGTCCCCATGGAAGGGAAATAAGATTGGCCTGGAGATATTTACCTGGTGGGGGAGATATCATGATCACAAAAACGCTTTTCCCAGGGCAAGGCTCATCCATTGCACTCTAGATGGGCTGACCCTTGCAATTTCCTCAAACGTGAGAACTCGACTGCATAATTTGTGGTAGCTGGGGACTGTGTCTGTGCTTTCCCCTAGTAATGAAGAAAAAGAAAAAAGAGACTGTCCTGGAGACATGAGGACTGAGAAGCCCAGCCCAGTCCCTGGCTCCAATGAGTCCAGGCCCAGCCCTGGAGACAGCCCTTATCAGCTGCCATCCCAGCTTCCTGTTTTTCAGTGGGCTGGGCACCCGGGCTGAAGGAACATCTGCTTCTGTTTATTCTTCCTCTTTATCTTAACGGGTTCCCCACGATGGCTCCCTGGGACACTTCTCACCACTGCTCTGAGTACTCAGGTAGGTACTGCTCCCTGCCCCGCCTACGACCGAGGGACTGAAGGAGGAAGACTGGACAGGCCAGAGACTTGGTGTCCTGGGATTAAGGCTAGTTACTAAACAGGTCTGGGGCTTAAAACTGGACCCTAAAGTCAATGTGGAGAAGGGAAAAAAGAATAAAAGGCAAAAGACTCTTCTAAGAGTGAAAGCAGGAAACAGGCAGGTTGCTGGGGGCAACCTTAGCTGCTAAGAGAAATATAATTGCTTTTCAATTTCTGTTACACCTAGGCTAATAACAACAACTGGAAATTCTTGTTAGGAGGAGGAAGTTTTCTCTCATTAAGAGATAATAGAAAGTCATTCACCTTGAACCTAGAACAGTCAACTTCATACTGAAAGAACTTGACTCAGCTAGGGCCTCAGCCAGCCTGCAGTGCTCATCTGCACCTCTGTGTGGATTAGAAAAAGGGGCTCCTTTGTCCATGCAGTCACAGCCCCCAACTTGGCAAATGTCCCCCACCCCTATCCAGTTCCCTAGCACCCTATGACAAAGACAACCTGGCACGGTTACATAATCACAGCAGCTTCTCTCCTTCCCTACTAACACTTTCATTACCCCGGACACCTTAAGCTCTGAATGGACCCAGAAGCACAGAAAAGACTTGTAGGCGAGAAGCTGGAAGAGATTTTAACATTCCCTTGGTCCAAAGTCCCTGCTTCAATTCACTTCATGATAAGGCTTCTGGTGGAGTTGTAAGAAAGCTTTCTCCTCATATTCTGGGCCAATCAAGATCATTCTAAACTATGATTATTGGCCATTTAGAATTAATGAGAAAGGAAAGAGCGAGACTCTGTCTCAAAAACAAAAACAAAAAAAGTCAGGCACTGTGGCTCACATCTGTAATCCTAGCACTTTGGGAGGTTGAGGCGGGCTGATCACCTGAGGTCAGGAGTTCAAGAACAACCTGGCTAACATGGCAAAACCTTGTTTCTACTAAAAATACGAAAATTAGCTGGGAGTGGTGGTACATGCCTGTAATCCTAACTACTCAGGAGGCTGAGGCAGGAGAACCGCTTGAACACAGGACGCTGGCGATTACAGTGAGCCGAGATCTTGCCACTCTACTCCAGCCTGGGCGACAGAGCGAGACTCTGTGTCAAAAAAAAAAAAAAAAAGAATTGATAAGAAAGTTTCCAGATTTTACTCAAGGATTTCTTTCCCTAAATTTTGCTTAATACCTGTTATCTTAAGCATGATTTTTGTTTTTAAAAATGTAGATACTATCGGCCGGGCTCGGTGGCTCACACCTGTAATCCCAGCACTTGGGGAGGCTGAGGCAGGTGGATCACGAGGTCAGAAGATTGAGGCCATCCTGGCCAACATGCTGAAACCCCATCTCTAATAAAAATACAAAAAATTAGCCCAGTGTGGTGGCACATGTCTCTAGTCTCAGACTCGGGAGGCTGAGGAGGAGAATCGCTTGAACCCAGGAGGCAGAGGTTGTAGCAAGCTGAGATTGCACCACTGCACTCCAGCCTGGGGGACAGAGCGAGACTCTGTCTCAAAAAAAAAAAAAAAAAAAAAAAAAAAGTAGATATTATCAAGTTCAGTGCTGTTTAAGGAGTTTTCTTCTTTTGTAACCAAATTGTCAATAGATTATGGTGGTTCCAGGCTTGGGCTGGAACGAGTAAGAGTTCCAATTGCTAGCTCCTCCTCTTGCCAGCTGAGAGGACCTGGGCAGTTTACTTAACTTCCCCACGCCCTGATTTCCTCATCTGTAAAACAGGAATAAGTAACATTATCTACTGTAAATAATTAACACGTGAATTAAACAATATGTATGGAAATGTGTGGCCCAGTGCCCAGCACTTAATGAACATTAGCTACTATTAAGCTAATTTTAAATGGGTAAGGAATATGATACCAGTATTCTTTTTTTTTGTTTTGAGACAGAGTCTTGCTCTGTCGCCCCAGGCTGGAATGCAGTGATGCGATCTCAGCTCATGCAACCTCCATATCCCAGGTTCAGGCGATTCTCATGCCTCAGTCTCCCGATTAGCTGGGACTACAGGCACCATTACCTCGCCTGGATAATTTTTGTATGTTTTTTTCAGTAGCAATGAGATTCATCATGTTGGCCAGGCTGGTGGAATGTGATACCATTATTCTAGGTCATCGAGAGGATGACCATGTCTTCTGCCCCTTGGAGAATGGTAGGTCCCCAGTCTGGGGCAGGGAAGGTGAGCCTGGGACATGAAATTGTGCCAGAAGACAAAGAAGTGTCTTGGAAATCACTATTTGGCAACCTCCAATTAAATAAAGATTATTGATGAAACCCCTGGACAAAAGATTATTGAAGAGCAAGATATTCACATTGGGCTGAAGTATTACCTGCAGATAACTTGCAAATTACCAAGGGGAAAATTTCCTTTTACAATGGAGAGGGCTGGTGGTCACCACCTTATCCAAGCGATGAAACTCGGCCAGGCACAGTGGCTCATCCCTGTGATCCCATCACTTTGGGAGACTGAGGCAGGAGGGTTGCTTGAGGCCAGCCTTGGCAACATAGTGAGACTCTGTCTCTACCAAAAAATTAAACATTAGCCAAGCATGAGTGGCACTTATCTGCGGTCCCAGCTACTAGGGAGGTTGAGGTGGGAGGATTGCTTGAGCCCAGGAGTTCAAGGCTGCCATGAGCTATGATCATGCCACTGCACTCCATCTAGGCAATAGAGAAAGACCCTGTCTCCAAAAATAAAAATAAAAACAACAACTAAGCACTGCTAATAGTGCAGCTATTATGCACTTATGCACCTTCTGATGTGATATAATCTGAAATACCCAATACTACCTCTTATGAATTATTCCTGCCATATGTGATACACATGAATCTAATCAAGCCTCATGACTTAGTGATGGCAGACGAACAAGTTAAATCACAACAAAAGGAACTGAAAAGACAAATGCACAGTGTGGAATGTACTATAAGACAACTAACCTGTGACAAAGCTCTCTCCCTGACCATGCTTTAGTCAGGCTTCTCCGAGTCCTCTTTTCAACTAGGCCTAGACCTTGGCCCCGTGTCTTTGGTCTGCTCAGTCTTAGCAAAGAATCCTGCCAAGTCATCCCTGCACCCTTTGCATCTGATCAAGTACCTCACCCCGCTCCCTTGACGTCTAAGTCCTTAGCCTGTCTTAGCAAGAATTACCTACGCTTGATGTCTCCCATTATTCATTTCCCGTCCACTGACCCCTCCTCCTGCTCTCTGGCTATAAATCCCACTTGTCCTTGTACTTGGGGTTGAGCCAGATCGCACTCCCCTATCCCAGCACCCCTATTGCTGAATGGTAGTCTTGAATAAAGTCTTTCTGTTTGAGAATATGATTTTCTTTAAAATCTGGACATATCAAGAAGTCATTTTTTTAAATTAATTATTTTAGAATAAAAGAAATTAGAGAGACATAATAATCAAATGCACGTAAGATACTTTGATTGGATCCTGGATCAAAAAAGGAAAAAATCCATAAAAGACATTTTGAGGGGCCAGGCGTGGTGGCTCACGCCTGTAATTCCAGCACTTTGGGAGGCCGAGGCGGGGGAATCACGAGGTCACGAGGTCAAGACTAGGCTGGCCAACATGGTAAAACCCCATCTCTTCTAAAAGTGCAAAAATTAGCCCGGTGTCGTGGTACATGTCTGTAATCCCAGCTACTCAGGAGGCTGAGGCAAGAGAATTGCTTGAACCTGGGAAGTAGAGGTTGCAGTGAGTTGAGATCACACCATCGCACTCCAGCCTGGCGAGAGAATGAGACTCCATCTCAAAAAAATATATATATATTTTGAGAACAATTGGATATATTTGATTACGGATTGGATATCATAAAGTTATTGTTTCTTAGGTGTGCTAATGATATTGGCTATGGGGAGAATACCCCAAGTCCCACTAAATGCCCATCTGTTTTCAGGGGTTGTGTTGGTTTCCTAAGGCTGTGGTAATAAATTGCCACAAGCAGGGTAGTTTGCAACACAGAAATTACTTCTCTCACAGTTCAAGTCCAAAATCAAGGTGTTGGTGGGGCCATGCTCTGTGTGAAGGCTCTGGAGAGGAGTCTTCCTTCCTCTTCCAGCTTCTGGCAGTCACTGACAATCCTTGGCGTTCCTTGGTTTGTGACAACATAAACTTCCATCTCTGTCTCCACAGTCAGGTAGCCTTCTTCCCTGTGTGTCTCTTGGGCTCTTCAAATCTCTCTCTCCCTTATAAGGACAGCAGGTGCTGGATGTAGGACCTACTCTAAGGCAGTATGACTTCATCTTGAGTACCTCTGCAAAGACCCCCTGTACCAATAAGGTCACATTCAAGGTACCAGGGGCTAGAACGTCAACATTTCTTTTATTGGGACACAGTGTAACCCACAACATGAATGATGTGTCATGATGTCTGAAATGTGCCTTCAAAGGTCTCAATAAGAAATTCTGTAGATGCAAAGAAGGAGGAGATAGAGAGAGAGGAAAAAAAACCTCAATGTAGTAAAATGTAAATTGTGGAATCTTTTAGAAGGTATAGGGGTGGCTATTGTCTTCTTTCAACTTTTCTGTAAGTTTGAATATTTTCAAAATAAAAGGTTGAAGGAAAAACATAGATTCCTGGTAATTCTCCCATCCACAGCCCTGTTCTGTTTCCATATGTCTGGAGCAAGGCTCAAGAATATGTATTTTTAACAAGCATTACTGTTTTTTTCCCCCCTGAGATGGAGTCTTGCTCTGTGACTTAGGCTGGAGTGCAGTCGCGCAATCTTGGCTCACTGCAACCTCTGCCTCCTGGGTTCAAGTGAGTCTCCTGCCTCAGCCTCCTGAGTAGAAGGGATTACAGGCACCCACCACCGTACCCAGCTAATTTTTGTATTTTTAGTAGAGACAAATTTTCACCGGGTTGGCCAGGCTGATCTCAAACTCCCATCAGTTGATCCACTCACCTCAGTCTCCCAAAGTGCTGGGATTACAGATGCGAGCCACTGCGCCTGGCCAAGAATATGTATTTTTTAACAAACATTGCTATTTTTTAATAGGCACTTGCAGGTCCTGCTAATGCTCTGCAAAATTTATAAATACTGGTTAATCTTACAAACCCAAAAGGATATATTCAAATCCCCTGCAACCTTTTTTCTGCCAAGAGACCCTAACTGTAAGATGCATTCTTTTAAGAAACAGTACAAATGTATGTAAAACTAAATCAACCAACACAACACGCACATACACACTCAGAAATATTGCAAATATTTCAGTGGGCACTGATCGATGTAACAGTGTCTAGCAATTATCGGACAATTATTGTCACAAAAGGAAATTATATCCAAAGTCAATTTACTTGTATTGAACATTCCCAGGCTCCAGCTAGTTGTCAGTAGAGTGCTTTGCAGCTTTTTTCTAAATGTAGTCTCCAAAGCGTCAGGTGGGATCCCAGGTGTGGTTGAGGAGGAAGCACAGTGGACAGGATGAGTCTCTTCCATCCCTACCTACCACCTCCAGTGGCTGCAGCCCTATTTTCATCTCCATTGTAATATTTCATGTCAATGTCAGATACTGTGTTTGTTTTTTTAAAAAAGGATTTTGTTTCTTTAAAAAATCTGTTGGCCGGGTGTGGTGGCTCACACCTGTAATCCCAGCACTTTGGGAGGCTGAGGCGGGCAGATCACAAGGTCAAGAAATCAAGACCGTTCTGGCCAATATGGTGAAACCCTGTCTCTACTAAAAATACAAACAAAAAGTAGCTGGGTGTGGTAGCATGCACCTGTAGTCCCAGCTACTCAGGAGGCTGAGGCAGGAGAATTGCTTGAACCCAGAAGGCAGAGGTTGCAATGAGCCGAGATGACACCACTGCACTCCAGCCTGGTGACAGAGCAAGACTCTGTCTAAAACAAAATTGTTTACACCACTGGTCTAGTATTGCCTTTTAAATTTTATTTTATTTCGTGACAAGGTCTCACTGTGTTGCCCAGGCTGGAGTGGAGTACAGTGGCGCTATCACGGCTCACTGCAGCCTCAACCTCCTGGATTTCTTAAGCAATCCTCCTGCCTCAGTCTCGTGAGTAGCTGGGACTATAGGTTTACACCACCACGACTGGCTAATTTTTTATTTTTTGTAGAGACAGGGTCTCCTTATGTTTCCCAAGCTGGTCTCCAACTCCTGGACAGAAGCAATGCTCCTGCTTCGGCCTCCCAAGAGGAGGGATTACAGGCATGAGCTACCACACCCAGCCTAGTTATTCCCTTGATTGACACATAATAGATACTCAATAAAATGTTAACTGAAGGTGGGAGGCCGAGGCGGGCGAATCACGAGGTCAAGAGATCGAGACCATCCTGGTCAACATGGTGAAACCCCGTCTCTACTAAAAATACAAAAAAAATTAGCTGGGCGTGGTGGCGCGCGCCTGTAGTCCCAGCTACTTGGGAGGCTGAGGCAGGAGAATTGCTTGAACCCGGGCGGCGGAAGTTGCAGTGAGCCGAGGTCGCGCCACTGCACTCCAGCCTGGCGCCTGGTGACGGAATGAGACTCTGTCTCAAAAAAAAAAAAAAAAAAAAAATGTTTACTGAAGGAATGGACTCTACAGGATATCTAAATCAAAATTGAATGATTTTTTTGTAACAATATAAGCTTGTTTGGGCCAGGCGTGGTAGTTCACGCCTGTAATCCCAACACTTTGGGAGGCCGAGGAGGCCAGATCACGAAGTCAGAAGTTCGAGATCAGCCTGTCCAACATGGTAAAATCCCATCTCTACTAAAAATACAAAAATTAGCTGGGCATGGTGGAACACCCCTGTAATCCCAGCTACTCAAGAGGCTGAAGCAGTAGAATCGCTTGAACCCAGGTGCCAGAGGTTGCAATGAGCCGAGATTACACCACTGCACCCTAGCCTGGGCGACAGAGTGAGACTCCATCTCAAAAAAAAAAAAAAAAAGCTTGTTTGGTACATTTGTAAAGAGTGGCCCAGACAGGGAAAAAAAGAGAGTGCTCGGGCCTCATGACAAGCTTGGTCAGATGGTCAAGCCTCATGCATTCGCCATCATCTGTAGAAGTACCTCCTAGCCAGTTGTTTTGTCAACACAGACTGTGAAAGGCAGGGGCTCTGGGCTCTGCCATCAACTCACTGTGGAGCCCTAGACGAGCTTCCAAGGCCCTTGTGGCTGCATTTCCTCCAGTGGTTGTGAGTGGCGCAAAAGGGACTTGCTTACTAACAGTAGTAAGATCCTGAAATTTGTAATATCTACTTTTATTTATTTATTTATTACTTTATTTTTGAGACCGAGTCTCGCTCTGTCACTCAGGCTAGAGTGCAGTAGTGCAATTTCAGCTCACTGAAGCCTCCGCCTGCCAGGTTCAAGTGATTCTCATGCCTCAGCCTCCCAAGTACTGGGATTACAGGTGTGTGCCACCAAGCCCAGCTAATGTTTTTGTATTTTAGTAGTAGAGATGGAGTTTTACCCATATTGGCCACGCTGGTCTCAAACTCCTGACCTCAGGTGATCCATCTGCCTTGGCTCTCAATGTGTTGGGATTACAGGCGTGAGACACTGTGCCTGATGATGTACTTTTAAAAAATTACATTTGAGAAGATTTTAGGTTATTCCAAAAATAATGTCACTTTAATTTATTTAGATAGTCTTACTTGTATAGAAGAGAAAAGGATGAAGTTACAGGGAGGAATTATACATAACTCTGGACTCCCACATGGGAGCAAGGGACATACATGATCATTGTCCTTCACTCAAAACTGCAGAAAAAGGTGGGAATCACTGCTCTACAGTGTCTAATGGGGCATCTTGTTTTTATATACTTGTTTATTTAGAGACTAAATTAGAGGCCTGCACAGTGGCTCACACCTGTAATCCCAGAACTTTGAGAGGCTGAGGTGAGCGGGAGGCCAAGAGTTCTTGAACTGGCCTTGTTGGCCAGCCTGGCCAACAAGGCAAAACCCTATCTCTACAAAAAATTTAAAAATTAGCCAATATGGTGGTGCACATATGTAGTGCCAGCTATTCCAGAGGCTGAGGTGGGAAGATTGCTTAAGCCCAGGAGGCTGAGGCTGCAGTGAGCTGTGATCGTCCCACTGTACTGTAGTCTGGGTGACAAAGCAAGACCCTATCTCAAATAAATAAATAAATAAGATACTCTAAGTAAAATGCCTACCATGGTTTCTGGCATATTGTAAGCACTCAACTAATAGCCACTACTAGTTTAACTTCTTCCATAATTCAGTAATTAAACACATTTGCATTATTTGAAAAGTAAAATAATGTTGAAAATCTTAAAGCAAGCAATTCCGTCCCCACTATTCCCACCCTTGATTTTCAGAAGCAACCTCTTTTTAGTTTTCACCAGCTCCTCTGGTTTTCTCTGTTGCACTTATTGTCTGCTGTCTTCCTTCTTTAGAAAACAAGGATTTGGCTGTCATATATCTTCTCTTCCCCTATCCTCCTAATTTGCTTGTGTTGCGATTTCTGGTTTAATCAGTAGCCAGTGTTTATTCTGACAATGCCACCATTATTCACAGCTGAGCTGTGGAGTGTAACATGATTATATTTCCTATCTGGTACAAACTTTTTCTTGTTTTCCTTGAAGATAAATATTGCCTCATTTTCTATTTGTTCAACTGTTGATGTACCTACTGCTAATTCTTCTGCAGACTCTACTGGAAATGTAAATCTCTCACTGTATTTAGACATACCAGGTTGTCTGCTGGTTCCACGTATTTTTCTAGAAGGCATCCTCAAGTCCTCTATTGCTATCCTCCTGCTCCCAGCTCTGCTCTTTCCATTTCCTGGCCTTCAAGTCTTCCTCTTTATTTATTCCTTCATTTTCACGGAATATATCATCCTATAGTTTCCTAAGAAAGGCTGCTTGGGCCAGGTGTGGTGGCTCCTGCCTGTCATCCCAGCACTTTGGGAGACTAAGGCGGGTGGATCCCTTGAGGCCAGGAGTTCACGACCAGCCTGACCAACATGGCAAAATCCTGTTTTGACTAAAAATACAAAAGTTAGCCAGGCATGGTGGTACATGCCTGTGATCCCAGCTACTTGGGAGGCTGAGGCACTAGAATCGCTTGAACCCAGGAGGTGGAGATTGCAGTGAGCAGAGACTGCACCACTGCACTCCAGCCTGGGAGACAGGGTGAGACTCCGTCCCAAATAAAAAATAAAGAAAGAAAGAAAGGCTGCTTGGGAGATTAAAATGTTGAAAGCTTACATTTCTGAAAATGTCTTTATCCTACATTCACACTTGCACGTTAGCACTGAGTTCATCATATTCCAGCTTCCAGCGTTGTGCTTGAGAAGAGCAAAGCTATTCCTATTTCTGATCCATAGTATATAACCTGCTAGTTCTTTTTTATCCTGGAAGCTTTTTAGATCCTCTTATTCATAGTTGTTCTGAAATTTCACAATGTTGTGCCTTGGTAGGGGATTTTTTTCCCATTCATTGCCTTGGATACTCGGGTAGGCCCTTTCAATCTAGAAACATATGGTCTTCCATTTTAGAATTTTTTTTCTTGAATTACTGTTATTTTTTAAAACATTATTTCCTCCTTTCCATTTTCATATTCTCTTTTTATGGAACTCCAATTGCTCAAATGTCAGACGTCCTAAACTGATTTAGAAAGGCTCTGACTGTTCTTTCTCCTATTTTCTGACCCCTTTTTCCTTTCTTTCTGCAATTTTTCTCTCAACTTTACCTTCTGACTTTTCTTTTTCTTTTTTATTTTTTGAATCAGGGTCTCACTCTGTCACCCAAGCTGGAGTGTTGTGGTGTGATCATAGCTCACTGCAGCCTTGAACTCTCAGGCTAAAGCAATACTCCTACCTCGGCCTCCCGAGTAGCTGGGACAATAGGTGTGTGCCACCATGCCGGGCAAATTATTTACTTTTTGTGGAGACAGGGTTGCGCTATATTGTCCAGGCTGGTCTTGAATTCCTAGGCTCAAGAGATCCTCCTGCCTCAGCCTTCCAACATGTTGGGATTACAGGCATGAGCCACCACACCTGACCTCTTGAATTTTTAGTTTCTACTATCACAGCTCAACCTTCCATGAATGCTCTTTCATTCTTTGAATATTCAGTTTTAAGAAACAATATCGGCAGGATGCAGTGGCTCATGTCTGTAATCCCAGCATTTTGGGAGGTCAAGGCAATTGGATCACCTGAGGTCAGGAATTCAAGACCAGCCAGGCCAACATGGCAAAACCCTGTCTGTACTACAAATACAAAAATTAACTGGGCATGGTTACGCACACCTGTAATCCCAGCTACTCAGGAGGCTAAGGCAGGAGAATTGCTTGATCCCAGAAGGCGGAGGTTGCATTGAGTCAAGATTGTACCATTGCACTCCAGCCTGGGCAACAGAGCAAAACTCCATCTTTAAAAAAGAAAAAACAGAAACAATATCCTTGGGCATGGGGATACACTGTGCAGATTCACCTTCAGGGAGCACACGCTGACCTTGCTGTCAGCTCTCTTGGGACTGCCTTGGCTGCAGCTGCCCTGCTTAAGGGCACACCTGTCCCAACCTAGCCAAACAACAGATCAAGGCCAGGATACAAACACCTGGCCATTTTGGCCCAACCCAGAACAACCCTGATGTCCCTGTATGCTCCAGTGCCCCTCATGAGTTGGCCAGGGTTTCATGAGTCCTTCATCGTAACCTAACTTCTCCCTAAGCCTGATTCTGTTTCCTCTTCACCCTTTCTGTAACAACTGATCCCTAAAAAATATCCCGCACTGCAAACCGTTTCAGCATCTGCTTCTGCAGAATCCAACGGAAATAATACTATGCTTATTTTTCATGGACATGAAAATCTGCTTTTATCTCTCTGAGCATATGTATTGCTGGTGTTTTTTTCTTCTGCTCCCTTTATTGGCTCTCTTCTGTGTGGGTTCTTTATCTGTTTGCTTGTTTTGATCTCTGTGTCTCATGATAGAGACTTTTCACAAATTATCGCCCTGTTTTTTGTTGTCTATTCCTATTTAAGAATTACATACTAAAAACCTAATTTAAAAAAGATTTGTGGTCAAAATTAATGGAGCTGAAAAACACAATACAAGAACTTCACGAAGTATGCACAAGTCTAAACAGTCGAATTGATCAAGCAGAAGAAAGGATTTCAGAGGTCGAAGACCAACTTAATGAAATAAAATGAGAAGACAAGATTAGAGGAAAAAGGGCAAAAAAGAATGAGCAAAGTCTCCAAGAAATATGGGACTATGTGAAAAGACCTAATCTACGTTTGATAGGTGTACCTGAATGTGACGAAGAGAATGAATCCAAGCTGGAAAATATTCTTCAGGATCTTATCCAGGAAAACTTTCCCAACCTAGCAAGGCAGGACAATACTCAACTCCAGGTAATACAGGGAACACCACAAAGATATTCCTCAAAAAGAGCAATCCCAAGGCACATAATCATTAGATTTACCAGGACTGAAATGAAGGAGAAAATACTAAGGGCAGCCAGAGAGAAAAGTCAGGTTACCCACAAGGGGAAGCCTATCAGACTCACAGCAGATCTCTCAGCAGAAACCCTACAAGTCAGAAGAGAGTGGGGGCTAATATTCGACATCCTTAAAGAAAAGAACTTTCAACCCAGAATTTCATATCCAGCCAAACTAAGTTTCGTAAGTGAAGGAAAAATAAAATTTTTTACGAACAAGCAAGTACTCAGAGATTTCATTACCACCAGGCCTGCTTTACAAGAGCTTCTGAAAGAAGCACTATATACAGACAGGAACAACCAGTATCAGCCATTCTAAAAAATCCATCAGTAAGCTGCATCCAGACCCATCTCACATGCAAGGATATACAGAGACTTAAAACAAAGGGATGGAGGAAGATTTGCCAACCAAATGGAGAGAAAAAAAAAAAAAGCAGGAGTTACAATTCTCATCTCTGATAAAATAGACTTTAAAGTAATAGAAAACAAAACAGATAAGAAGGACATTGTATAATGGTAGAGGGATCAATGTAATGGGAAGAGCTAACGATCCTAAGTCTATGCGCACCCAATATAGGAGCACCCAGATACATAGGGCAAGTTCTTTGTGACTTACAAAGAGACTTGGACTCCCACACAATAATAGTGGGAGACTTTAACACTGCATTGTCAATAGTGGATAGATCAATGAAACAGAAGGTTAACAAGGATATCCGGGACTTGAACTTATACCTCAAACAAGTAAACTTAATAAACATTTACAGAACTCTCTACTCCAAATCCACAAAACATACTTTTTTTTTTTTTTTTTCAGTAACACATCACATTTATTCTAAAAGTGACCACATGGTTGGGAATAAATCACTCCCCAGCAATTGCATAGCATTTCATAGGTTTAAATGAAATATTGGTTGGCTGTTTGTTTGTTATTTTCCTCCCTTATTCCTTCCTGTCTCCATTGTATAATACAATTATTAGTATAAAAGAGCTTTCTAATACCAATTTTTAGACTGCATTCTAGCCTGGACAATAGAGCAAGATTCCCGTTCTCTCTCCCTCTTTTTCTTCTTCTTTTTCCCCTTTCTTTCATTCTTTTTTTCTCTCTTTTTTCTTTTCTTTCTTAAAAAAAAAAAAAGAAAACGTTATTTTATTTTATTTTCTTCCTCTGTTGCCTAGGCTGGAGTGCAGTGGCCTGATCATGGCTCACTGCAGCCTCAGCCTCCTGGATTCAAGTGATCCTCCTGCCTCAACCTCCTGAGTAGCTGAGAAGCCACAGTGTGCACCACCACTCCTGGCTAATTTTTGTGTTTTTGTAGAGATGGGGTCTCACTATGTTGCCCACCCAGGCTGGAAAAAAAAACTTTTAATCAGTGCTTTAGCTCTCAGTCACAGCCCTTCTTTTCAGAAGTATCTGGTGCCTGCAATTCCTAGGGGTGTTTCAGAGGCATGGATTGGCTTGTTTTCTTCGCTTCCCCATTTTGAGACCCTTTACTCTTGTGTGTGAGGTTCGTTATCTCTCAAATTTCCAGCTTAAAAAATTTTTTGATCCTTCTCTCTGCTCTTACCTCTCTTATGGATTTAGGCTTATTTTTGGGAAAAAAGTCTCTTTACTCACATTTGAGTGGGGTTTTGGGAGGAGGCCCAGGCGTATGCACATGTTGAATCTGCTATGTTTAAAGGGAAGTCCTCCGAGCCCACAGAGTTTTCAACTCTCATTTTATTGAAGGAGGCCTCCTCATATAAACCTATGCCCAGTTTTAAAATGGAAGTCAAGGAGAAATGTGATTCGATTCACATAGTTTTAAGAACGGTTTTTATTTATTTATTTATTTATTATTCTTTTTTTGAGATGGAGTCTTGCTCTTTTGCTCAGGCTGGAGTGCAGTGGCACAATCTCAGCTCACTGTAACCTCTGCCTCTTGGGTTCAAGCAATTCTCCGGCCTCAGCCTCCTGAGTAGCTGGGACTACAAGCATGCGTCACCATGCCCAGCTGATTTTTGTATTTTTAGTAGAGATGGGGTTTCATCATGTTGGCCAGGCTGGTCTTGAACTCCTGACCTCAGGTAATCCATGTGCCTCGGCCTCTCAAAGTGCCGGGATTACAGGCGTGAGCCACCACGCCCAGCCTGAGAAGAGCTTTTAGAGATGCTTTTGGCCTTTGTGGCTAGGTCTGAATTCTCACTCTGAGTATAACTGTCTGACTGTCATGTGTTGACTGTGTACACACAGGTCAAACCCAGAACCCCACCTTGTCTCTTCTGATGAAATACCAGTGCCCACAAACAGAAGGTTCCCCTTCTCTCACCCATGGAATAAACAGGAAGGTCTCTTGGGGCTGTGGTCTTGGGACTGGAGCTCTGCCCCTAATTTCTTCAGACCCTTTACTGAGAACTGAGTCATTGCAACATCACGCTCAGCCAGCTGTCTCAGCACAAGAAAAAGCTTTGCTGTGGTATGAGGTTTTGTGGGCTGCAAACTACATCTAGGTCAGCAAATTAAACTCCACCGTGTGGTTACCAATTCCAGCTTCATCTAGCTTAAAGGCCTGTCTGATTTCACCCTCTGGGAATTGGCTTTTCTGGTGTTTGGGACACAAGGCCCCTCTGTGGGTGTTTAAGGCACAATATTTCAGGCCTAAACCACTAGATGACACATGCGTAAACCCAGAATCTTAGGGCTCCAGGATATGTGAGGGTAACAATACTCCAATCCGGCAGACTTATGTGTGCGTGTTAGAACAACGGGGAAGGGTGGGGATGCGTTTCTTTGATGCTCAGTTTCATCTATCACTTGTGTTTCTCTCCTGCTCTTCTTCAACCCTAACAGGAGCCAAACCCTTCTTTCTTGCTTTTCTTTTATGGAAGTTTTGAAGAATGAATGGTTATACAACAGATGGCCAGCTGGTCTACCTAGAAAGGGCCTTACAAAGGACAGTACCTCAATGGGGAAGGCTCACCCTGGATCAGACACTGGATGGCAGATTAACCATGAATAAAGAAGCCCTTGGAGACTGAATCATGTTAAAAATTCAAAAACAACTCAGCAAATACTTATTTGAAGGGCTGCTGTTCTTCAAGGCCCTGGAATGCGGACATAACAAGACTCACTGCTTCCCGAGAGCTCACTGACTGTGGAAGAAGACCATGCTAGCAGGCGGTCACATTTTCTACCACCTAGCACCCGCTCCCCTGCTCCTGGTAATGGTGTCTGCAGATAACCTCCTCACTCTGTGTGCTTTCAGTGAAACTGAATCTACCCCTGGCTCAGGAGCTCAGAGACAGCCTATGGCCTAGCTGTAGTGATTAGTTTAGAGATGGACTTACAATCTCATCAAAGCCTGATATTGTTCAGGGTAACATACTAGATATACTTTGCTAGTATATCTAGTATACTATACTAGATATACTAGCAATTTTAAAGTTCTGGGTAGATGTGAATGTACTAATTTATTTAAGCTTCTTAGATGGGGTTTCCTGTCATCTGCAACTGAAAAAGCTCTGTGTAGCAGGTGGAATAGTGTTCACCCTCCCTCCCGGCGCCCAGAAAATACATTCACATCTGCCCAGAACTTTAAAACTTTAGAATCTCATCTTGTTTTGAAAAGGGTCTTTGCCGATGAGATTAGTTAAGGACCTTGAGATGCAATCATTATGAATATAATCCAGGTGAGCCCCAAATCTAACCACTGGTGTCCTTATACGATGAGGGAATGTCACAGAGAAATGCAAAGACACAGGGCATCTGGCCATGTGAAGGGGGAGGCAGAGGGCAGAGTAATGCTGCCATGAGACGGGATGCCCAGACCGCCAGAGGCCAGGAAGGGGCAAGGAAGGCCCCCCTCTCAGAACCTTCAGAGGGAGCAGGCCTCTCCTGATACCTTGATTTCCAACTTCCAGCCTCCAGAACGGTGAAAGAGAATTTTCCACTGTTTTTGTTTGTTTGTTTTTGAGACAGAGTCTCGCTCTGTCACCCAGGCTGGAGTTCAGTGGCACAGTCTTAGCTCACTGCAACCTCTGCCTCCCAGGTTCAAGCGATTCTCCTGCCTCAGCCTCCCGAGCAGCTGGGATTACAGGCAACTGCCAGCCACCATGCCTGGCTAATTTTTGTATTTTTAGTAGAGACAGAGTTTCACTATATTGGCCAGGCTGGTCTTGAACTCCTGACCTTGTGATCCGCCCGTCTTGACCTCCGAAACTGCTGGGATTACAGGCATGAGCCACCATACTAGGTCAGTTTTCCACTGTTTTAAGCCAACCAGTTTGTGGCACTTAGTTATGGTGGCCCTAGGAAACAAGTGCGCTCTAACATGTGAAATCACTCAACAGATATTTACTGGTTCCTACTGTGTGTCTGAAAAGGGCTTAGTATAAAATCCAGAGAAAAGGGCTCAGTATAAAATCCAGATATGGAGACTGTGTCTTGGGGCACTGGGGCTTATTTTCTGTCCCGGACCATGGTTGAGAAATTAAGGTGATCAGGCTGGGAGTGCTTTGGGAGGCCATAGCAGGCAGATCACATGAGGCCAGGAGTTCCAGAGCAGCCTGGCCAACATGGTGAAACCCTATGTTTACTAAAAATACAAAATTAGCCAGGTGTGGTGGCAGGCGCCTATAGTCCCAGCTACTCTGGAGGCTGAGGTTGGAAAATCCCTTAAGCCTGGGAGGTGGAGGCTGCAGTGAGCCGAGATCGTGCCACTGTACTCCAGCTTGGGTGACAGAAAGAAAGAGAGAGAGAGAGAGAGAAAACAAAGGAAGGAAGGAAGGAAGGAAGGAAGGGAGGGAGGGAGGGAGGGAGGGAGAAATTAAGGTGATCAGATTAAGGTCAGCATTTGGGGCAGGAACATGTCACATAGTATGACATCAGGAATCCCATAATGTCTTGTAGACCCTCTATTAATGATGCTAAATTTGGTCACTTGATTGTAGATTTTTATTTCATAAAGAAACTTTTTTCCTCTGTGAATTAGCAAGTAGTTCCTCAGGGCGATATTTTGGCACCATGCAAATACCCTGTTTCTCAGCTAGTTTTCACCTAATGGTCTTGCTACTCACTGAGGGTCCCTGCCTCAATCAGTTCTTTCATTGCTTGCCCTCCTAGCAAATGAAACTTAAGAAAATTTAAACCTCATAAGGCTATAGCCCGTTTTTTTCTTTTCTTTTCTTTTCTTTTCTTTTCTTTCTTTTTTTTTTTTTTTTTGAGACAAAGTCTTACTCTGTCACTCAGGCTGGAGTGCAAGTGTGATCTCGGCTCACTGCAACCTCTGCCTCCTGGGTTCAAGTGATTCTCCTGCCTCAGCTTCCTGAGTAGCTGGGATCACAGGGATGTGGCATCACATCTGGCTAATTTTTGTATTTTTAGTAGAAATGGGGTTTCTCCATGTTGGCCAGATTGGTCTCGAACTCCTGACCTCAGGTGATTCGCCTGCCTCAGCCTCCTAAAGTGCTGGGATTATAGGCATGAGTTACCGCACCCGGCCAGCAATAGTTGTGTGTGTGTGTGTGTGTGTGTGTATCAGTTAGTATATGTAAAGCTATAGCATATGAATAGCTTAGTATATAATAACATATATACAGTAGAACAAAGCTAAATCTCTTCCCCTTAGAAGCCTTTCTCTTTGTAACGTAATTACATTACAAATTATCTAATGTAACCTCTCAGTCTGGGGAGAACAGGCCTGGCTGGAAGGTTCCCTGGTGCCAGGAGAACATTTGTTATCTTTGGTGGTGGTGCCCAAATGCAAGGATCAGAACCACTTGCAGGTGGGAGGGGAAGTCCCAAGGTGAAATCAAACAAACCAAATAAATATATCTGAAATCGCAGCAGACTACGCTGAAGAAAAGGCCTGGTGCTGAGGCTAAGATCCCAGCAGGTTGAATCAGGGAAGGTGACATGGAGAACACCTGCCGGTGTTCTCCCCAACACTCCATCCCTCCTCTCCCCCACCACCCACACCAACACTGGGAGTGGCAGGAACGCAGGGGGAGCATTTGCTGCAGCTTGTGAGAATAAGGGCAGCAGAGCCTGGCTCTGCCCTCAGGTACCCCACTTCCCTCGTGCCCCCTCAAGACCCACTCTCCTGGCCTCCTAGCAAGGGCGGTCAGAGCTTCCTACAGTGTTTCCCCATTACCTTAGCGTTTCAGCACCTGGAAGAGATTAGCATCACTGGTAAAGCTGCAGAGCTCATTGTGTCCCTCCTCTCAATCTGAGTTGTAAATATATATATATATATATATATATATATATATATATATATATGTATACATAGAATGAGTTCAGTTCCAGCACTTTCCCTAGAGATCCACGTAAAATCGACAGAAAAGTGTCCATTTATGGCTACGCTGGGGTTTCCTGTTTTGAACTTGACCTGTTCTTGGCAGACACTCCACGCTTGTCTCATCACATTGAAGGACTTAGACAGACTTAACCCTCTTGCTTCCCCCTCTCCCCCATCCTGTTCCCTGCCCCAGACAGATGGGCCAGACTCAGTCCTCTGGGGACAGGGGAGGCAGGAGAGGTGGCCAAGCCACTTTTTGGTCATATACCCCTCTTTGCTCTCTGCAATATCCTCCCCTTTTTCTTTCCTAGGTGATGTTTCATTCGAGGCAGGAGACCATCCCCTTTATTTTGGGGGGTGTAGCAGAAAATGCAGGCCATCTGGACAAAAGCTTTCCCTCATATTTTCAGAAACAGGGAAATCCTGAATGTGGGCTGTGGGTTACAAAGAGCTATCAGACAAGTTCAGAAGCAAACACTTGGCCCAGCCTGGACTATTCAGGAAAACAATGGGAGAAAACCGTCATTGAGGCCGGGCGCGGTGGCTCATGCCTGCAATCCTAGCACTTTGGGAGGCTGAGGTGGGCGGATCACCTGACGTCAGGAGTTCCAGACCAGCCTGACCAACATGGAGAAACCCCCGTCTCTATTAAAAATAAAAAATTACCTGGGCATGGTGGAGCGTGTCTGTAATCTCAGCTACTCGGGAGGCTGAGGCAGGAGAATCGCTTGAACCCAGGAGGCAGAGGTTGTGGTGAGCCGAGATCGCACCACTGCACTCCAGCCTGGGCAACAAGAGCGAAACTCCATCTCAAAAAAAAAGAAAAGAAAAGAAAATGGTCATTGAATGGGAGGTGGATAACAGAGCCCTGTGACTGCCTCTAGAACACTGGCTAAGGGGATTGTACATTCATTCCTCTCCACATCGTTAAGTCATATCCTGACCACACAGTACAGACTGACTTGTGTTCCCCCAAAATTCATCTGCTGAAGCCCGTGTCGTCTGTTCTTGCACTGCTCTAGAGAAGTACCTGAGACTAGGTAATTTATAAAGAAAAGAGGTTCAATTTGCTCACAGTTCCCCAGACTCTACAGAAAGCATGACAGCTTCTGCTTCTGGGGAGGCCTCAGGAAGCTTCCCATCACGGCGGAAGGCAAAGAGGAAGCCGGCACTTCACATGGGTGGAGCAGGAGGAAGAAAGAGAGGGGGATCCTCCCAGATCTCATGAGAACTCGCTATCCCGATGACAGCACCGAGGGAGATGGTGCTAAACCATTCATGAGAAACCACCCCCACGATCAGTCACCTCCCACCAGCTGCCTCCGACACTGAACATTACACTTTGACAATATATTTGGGCGGGGACACAGATCCAAATCATAGCACAGCCCTAACCCCCTGACAGTGTATTTGGGCGGGGACACAGATCCAAATCATAGCACAGCCCCAACCCCCGACGTGACTGCGTTTGGAGACAGGACTTAAAAGGGCTAACAAAGGTTAAAAGAGGTCAGAATAATGGGACCCTGGTCTGATAGGATTAGTGTCCCCATAAGAAGAGACACCAAAGAGCGCTCACTCTCCCCACACTCTCTCTCTCTCTCTCTCTCTCTCTCTCTCTCTCTCACTGTGTGTGTGTGTGTGTCACATGGGGAGACACAGTGAGAAGGCGGCTGTCTACAAGCCAGGAAGAGAACAAACCACAAACTGAATTGGCTGGCGTCTTGATCTTGGACTTCCCAGCCTCCAAAACGGTGAGAAATTTCTGCTGTTTAAGCCACAAGTCTGTGTATTTTGTTAAGGCAGCCCACACAGATTAAGACACCATATAAGAATATTTGTTTGGGGCCTGGTGCAGTGGCTCATGTCTGTAATCCCAGCACGTTGGGAGGCCAAGGCAGGAAGATCACCTGAGGTGGGGCGTTTGAGACCAGCCTGGCCAACATGATGAAACCCTGTCTCTACTAAAAATACAAAAATTAGCCAGGCATGGTGGTTCATGCTTATAATCCCAGCTACTCAGGAGGCTGAGGCGGGAGAATCACTTGAACCTGGGAGGTGGAGGTTGCAGTGAGCCAAGATTGTGCCACTGCACTCCATCCTGGGCAAGAGAGCAAGATTCTGTCTCAAAAAAAAAAAGAATACTTGTTTGGGCCCAGTGTGGTGGCTCACACCTGTAATCCCAGCACTTTGGGAGGTTGAGGCAGGAGGATCGCTTGCAGCCAGGAGTTTGAAACCAGCCTGGCCAATATAGCAAGACCCCATCTCTACAAATAAAATAAATTAGCCAGGTATGGGGTCACACAGCTGTAGTCCCAGCCACTCGGGAGACTGAGATGGGCTGATCATGCAACCTGGAAGGTCAAGGATGCAGTGGGCTGTGATCTGTGACTGAGCCACTGCACTCCAGCCTGGGCACAGTGCAAGACCCTATCTCAAAAACAAACAAGCAAACACACAAAACTGGCCCGGGCAATGTAGAGAGACTCCGTGTCTACACTTTAAAAAATTAGCCGACCAGGGCGGTACCTACCTGTAGTCCCAGCTACTTGCGGGGCTGAAGTGGGAGGTTTGCTTGATCTCAGCAGGTTGAGGCTGCAGTGAGTCACGTTCACACCACTGCACTCCAGTCTGGGTGACAGAGTGAGACCCTGTCTCAAAAATAAGTAAAAAGAAGGAAAGAGAGAGAGAGAGAGAGAGGGAGGGAGGGAGGGAGGAAGGAAGGAAAGAAGGAAGGAAGGGAGGGAGGGAGGGAGGAAGGAAGGAAAGAAGGAAGGAAGGAAGGGAGGGAGGGAGGAAGGAGGGAAGGGAGGGAGGGAAAGGAAGAAAGAGGAAAAGAAGAATACTTTTTTATTCTAAATCTCACTTGTAACCAAACTGCTTCAGGTCATGGTATGTGATTCCATGCTCCTCTAGTTGCCAGTACAGGTATCCTTCACTTGAAGGAAGCTTCTTTGCTAAATACTAATGATGAAGATCAGCCTAGCCAGCAACCCTCCCCAGCTTCTCTGAGTTACAAACCCTGGTCCCTGACTACAGGGTATGCACACAATCCCGAGATACCTGATACCATTAAATGACTGGAATTTAAAAAACAGGCATAACAAGACCACTGGGTGCCTCCCCAATATTCATTTGCATCCAATCTTTTTTTTTTTTTTTTTAGACAGAAGTCTCTCTGTTGTCCAGGCTGGAGTGCAGTGGTGAATCCAAGCTCACTGCAACCTCTACCTCCCAGGTTCAAGTGATTCTCCTGCCTCAGCCTCCTGAGTAGCTGGGATTACAAGCACGTGCCACCATGCCAGGCTAAAATTTTTGTATCTATTTTAGTAGAGACGGGGTTTCACCTTGTTGGTCAGGCTGGTCTCAAGCTCCTGACCTCATGCTCTGCCCGCCTCAGCCTCCCAAAGTGCTGGGATCCCAGGCGTGAGCCACCACGCCCGGCTAGGCTATCCTATTCCTTTTTAGCAAAACTCTGATTTTTTATCATGGTAAAATTCACACATAACAAAATTCACCATTTTAACCCATTTAAAACATTCAGCATTTAGCGTATTCACAAGGTTGTGTAACCAGCATCGCTATCTAGCTTCAGAACTTCTTCACCCATAGAACTCTGATTTTATTAATTAAGACCTAATTTCTCAATTCCCCTTGCAGCCAGGTGTAGCTTTGTGATTAGGCTGTAGCCAGTAAAATGTAAGCAGAAATCTGAGGGACACTCCTCAGCTAGAAAGTTCCTTGCAAGGAAGTGGTTACCCTTTCATCCTTTCCTGTTTCTTCCTTCTGTTGACAGAGACGTGATGGTGGGGGCTCTGGCAGCCCTTATGGACTATGAAGTATTTGTAAGGCTGAGGACAATAGGATGGAAAGGAAGGAGCTGAGGTCCCCATAACATATGGAGCCAGCTCTGGATTTCTTTTACACGAGAAATAAAGAAACTACTTGTTTAAGTCATTGGTATTTGGGGAGTTTTCTATCCTATGCAGCTAGACCCCATTTCAACTTCATCAAGGAGGATAGCCACCTTTTTTTTGGAGACTGAGTCTTGCCCTTTCACCCAGGCTAGAGTGCAGCGGCCCGATCTTGGCTCACTGCAACCTCCGCCTCCCAGTCCAAGCGATTCTCCTACCTCAGCCTCCTGGGTAGCTGGGATTACAGGCACCCACCACCTCACCCAGCTAATTTTTGTATTTTTAGTAGAGACAAGGTTTCACAATCTTGGCCACCCTGGTCTCAAAGTCCTGACCTCGTGATCTACCCACCTTGGCCTCCCAAAGTGCTGGAATTACAGGCGTGAGCCACTGCGCTCAGCTGAGGATAGCCATCTTTAAAAATGATCCCTTCAGGATTCCTTGAAATATCAGGCTCCAGGGGTTGGTCCAGGGGTTGGATCAGGGAGCTGGCTAGGTGGGTCTCACACTCGGTGTAATCAGTTCAGGCATCATCAATCAGATCAGTTCGTGATCAATGGGATCAGATGGCATGTGGATGATCCTCCTAGGCTTGAGCCAGGGATCCTCTTAGCACACTGGCTCCAGGACAGCTGGCAGCCTAACAGAGCAATGAGGCACCTGATCTAAGACATAAGCCCAGCCATGTTTGGGTTGGAACTGGCAAACACTGGGTGCTGGGAGTCACTTTGTTTCTAACAAGGAGATGATTCTATTGATCCCTGCAACAGAACATTGCTTGGGTCTCACAGGGCCTGACCCACCAGCCTTGCAGCCCCCTTTACCTCCTGCTCTCTGGAGGTAAAATCATAACAGCTATGATGTTTTGGAAACCTATTATGTTAAGGTATTGTTCTGCTTTGCAGGTAACGTCTTGTCATCCTCGCAACTATTCTGGAAGGAGATCCATTTTACAGATGAGGAATGAAGCTAGAAATTTAATAGCTTGCCCACAGTCACACAACTGGGGTGTGGCAGAGATGACATTGAACACACATTGGTCTCATCTACGTTCTGGGCTCCTCCCCCTCCATCCAGCTGCCTCCTTGCTCTCACACAGAAACCAAGGTCAACTGCTAGGGAATTAGAGTGATGCTAGGAGGCCTGGAGCTCACACAAATAACCAGGGAGTCCTGCTCGGGGGAGGGGGGGGCGCCCCTTCTTCTCCTGCTATACCCAGGCTACAAGAACTCCAGGGGGTCCCTTAAGCAATCAAAGCAGCAGAACAGCACCTGATCCTTGTCCCAGTTACCTAGTGCTGTGTCACTAATCACCCCAGAATGAAGTGGCTTACAACAAGCACTGTTTTATTTCTCTCCCAGCTCCGGCCTCCGCTGGATCGTTTTCTGCTGGCCCTGCCGGTGGTCGACCATGTGCTGACATTCATCTGGGGCCCGGCTCGGCTGGAGGGAAGCTGAGATGCTGGATGGGCCTTTCCAGTGCTTTCTCTAGCAGGCTAGCCAGACTCCTTTCCAGGCAATGCAGGGGTCCCAAGACTGTGGAAGCAGAACGGGACCCCATCCTAACTTAAACAGGGGTGCAGGAGGGGGATTGCCATCTTTAAAAATAATTCCCTCTGGATTTTCTTCAGCTGCTCATTTAGGGGCCTAATGGAGAAGCTGGCCTCCTCGGGGTTCCACCCTGTGTGGTCAGTACAGGTGTTCTGAAGGAGGAACTCTCAAGTCGTCAGCCCAGTCCACATTCGCACAAGGGTGTGACTCCCAGGACATGTGGTTCCTTGGAGAACACAAAGGTAACTGCCTCCCAGTCCTACCCATGGTCTAGGTGACATTTCATGCAAAGACATTCACTTTGCATGAAATGTCACCTAGACCATGGGTGGAGATCAGCCTCTGATCTCATTGGCTGGGTGGATTTCCATTTGGTGTGGTCCTTCTGACATACGTAACCTGTTGTCTGTCTCCTAGTGACCACTAGAGCCCCCTCCCATGGCTGATGGGCCCACCCCTCAGTGCCATGTGCATGTCCACCCTCGGTTACAATATGGCACCCTGGGTTGGCTCCTATAATCCTCATAACAACCATACGAGATCAGAACCATCATCTCCTTTTCAGCGATAAGGAAGCTGAAGCATAGAACTATTGAGCAATTTGTCCGGGCATTCTGGCTTCAGACTTTGCACCCTTAACCACTAAGCTCTACGGTCTGCTACATGATGGAAACCCTAAAGACACAAGAGTGGAAGGGAAGAAACCTGGGTCTCTGCCAGGCCTGTGCATAGTATAAAAGGCACCAGGTCAGGGCTGGGAAAGAGGAAAGTTAGATCAGGCACCCTCCAAACCCAGAAGGCAGCAAAATGAGGGCGTGTTGGCAGAAAACACAGGTCTGTCACCTAAATTCCGGGTGGCACTATAGAACTGGATTTTCATTTTTATTTTTTATTGAGACAGGGTCTTGCTCTGTCACTCAGGCTGGAGTCCAGTAGTGCGATCTTGGCTCGCTGCAGTCTCGCCTCCCAGGCAGGTGAGCCTCAGCCTCCCAAGTAGCTGGGAACACAGGTGCACACCATCACAACTAGCTAATTTTTGTATTTTTTTTATAGAGACAGGGTTTCGCCATGTTGCCCAGGCTGGTCTCAAACTCCTGGCTCAAGTGATCCACTTGCCTTTACCTCCCAAAGTGCTAGGATTATGGGCGTGAGCCACTGCATCCAGCCTGAACTGGATTTTTAAAAAACAGATAAAACAGAACTTAGGCCAGAATTCCATACAGTGAAATAAACATAGGCCAGGCGCATTGGCTCACGCCTGTAATCCCAGCACTTTGGGAGGCCAAGGAGGGTGGATCACCTGAGCATCAGCCTCGTCAACATGGTAAAACCCCATCTTTACTAAAAATACAAACAATTAGCCAGGTGTGATGGCTAATTGTAATCCCAGCTACTTGGGAGGCTGAGGCAGGAGAATCTCTTGAACCTGGAAGGTGGAGGTTGCAGTGAGCCAAGATCGTGCTACTGCACTCCAGCCTGGGCAACAAAAGCGAAATTCCATCTCAGAAAAAAAAAAAAGAAAAGAAATAAATACAAATCCCCCTACCACTGCTGTTCTCCCCTCCACCACAGCTCCACTACACATTACAAACACGACCTACGGATGGCAGTCAGTGCATACACAGCACACACATGTTCACCACGGTTTATTGAATGGGCTCATCTCCGTGTGGACAGAGTACAGCTTTCTCTTCTACTCGCAGGCAGGATCTGTCTGATTTGCCTGCCCTGCTCCTTGATGACCCTGACAAAGGGAAATACCATCACTTTCACACTAACTTTCATTTATAAGAAATGTCCCCACATTGAAAAGTTCAATTCAAAGTAGATCAAAAGTTCGGCCAGGCAGGTGGCTCATACCTGTAATCCCAGCACTTAGGGAGGCCGAGGCGAGCAGATCACTTGGGATCAGGAGTTCGAGACCAGCCTGGCCAACATGATAAAACCCTATCTCCACAATAAATACAAAAAATTAGCCAGGCATGGTGGCATGAGCCTGTAATCCCAGCTTCTCGGGAGGCTGTGGCAGGAGAATCGCATGAACCTGGGAGGCAGAGGTTGCAGTGAGCTGAGATCGCACCACTGCACTCCAGCCACTGCACTCCAGTCTGGGCACCAAAGTGAGACTTCATCTCAAAAAAAAAAGAGCCGAGCATGGTGGCTCACACCTGTAATCCCAGCACTTTGGGAGGCTGAGGCAGGTAGATCACTTGAGGTCAGGAGTTCGAGACCAGCCTGACCAACATGGAGAAACCTTGTCTCTACTTTAAAAAATACAAAATTAGCCAGGTGTGATGGTGCATGCCTATAATCCCAGCTACTCAGGAGGCTGAGGCAAGAGAATCGCTTGAACCCGGGAGGCTGAGGTTGCAGCGAGCCGAGATGGCACCATTGCACTCCAGCCTGGGCAACAAGAGTGAAACTCCATCTCAAAAAAAAAAAAGAAAGAAAAAGAAAAAAAGCAGATCAAAACTTCAAATCTATATCCAGTTCAGTCTCTGCCTTCCTGTGAGCTCCAGCTCTGAGTGGAAAGACCCTGCAGCCCTCAGCAATGGGTGGAGCGATGGCCTGTTCTTTTGACTCCTGACCCCATGACCACCACCACCATGCCAAGTGATCCCCCACTCCCAGCACGACTGAATTCTCTGGGACGGGGAGGAGCAGGGAGCTGTGGAGGGGGAAAGGCTTCTGTTCTTGGCCGAGCGCCTTCTGGCTCTCAGTACTGGCTCATGGTGCTGGTCGGCTGGGGCTGCCATGACACAGAACCACAGATATGGCAGCTTAAACACCAAAAACTTAAGGTCTCACCATTCTGGAGGCTGGATGTCTGAGATTAAGGTATCTTCTGAGGCCTGTCTTCTTGGTTGTAGATGGCCGCCCTCTCCCTGTCTTCACATTGCCTTTTGTCTCTGCCGGTCTGTGCACAAATTTCTTCTTATAAGAACATCAGTCCGATTGGATTAGGACCCACCCTAAAACCTTATTTAAATGTAATTGTCTCTTTAAAGACCTTATCTCTTACTACATCACATTCTGAGGTTCTGGGGCTTAGGACTTCAACATATGAATTGGGGAGGGGTGTCCCAATTCAGCCCATCACTCTCACCCTTGTGGAAGCTGGGTGGGATTTCTGGAGCACCCCCTGAAGGCTCTGCATGGCACCATGCCTGGGTGGCTCTCTCCCAGCTCCAGAACCCCCACCCTGGCAGCTCTGGGGCAGCTGCACCCCATGGCACACACTGCGCCCAGGAGGAAGCTCAGCTCCGCCATCCCCACCCATCTGGGCCTACCTCTACCCAGTCACCCTGCAATCCTGCCTTCCCCTACCCCTGGGAAACACTCCACAACCCCCAGGAACTTTTGTCCACCTGCAGCACCAAGACTTGGGACTCAGACACTCAGTAACAGCCAGCCAGGGTGGAAAATTCTGGTCTCCCTTCCTGATGTACACCCCTGCTCTTCGTGATTGGGTCTCCTGAAGCCCTTATCTCTCAGCTGCAGGGAAGCCAAGTCCTCCCCAACCCCACATGGGGTAGAAAGCCCCATCTTTCCTAATGAATCTCTGGCCTGCCTTTCTAGAGGCAGGCGGTAGGTGATGGGGGAGCATCGCAGGAGATGTCGGCTGCCTTTTAGGAAGTCCACTGATAAGGTTCGGCTGTGTCCCCACCCAAATCTCATCTTAAATTGTAGCTCCAATAATTCCCCATGTGTTGTGGAAGGGACCCAGAGGGAGATAATTGAATCATGGGGGCAGTTTCCCCCATATTGTTCTCGTGGTAGTTCATAAGTCTCCCAAGATCTGATGGTTTTATAAGGGGAAACCCCTTTTGCTTTGCCTGCCGCCATGTGAGACGTGACTTTCACCTTTCACTGTGATTGTGAGGCCTCCCCAGCAACATGGAACTGAGTCTATTAAACCTCTTTCCTTTATAAATTACTGTCTTTATCAGCAGTGTGAAAACAGACTAATACACCCACCAAGGACAAATCTAGAGTCTCTCCTAGAAGTGTGGGTGTTCATCTTGCATTGTCTTCCTTTGGGGGCACTGCTGAAAATTCAAGACCACATCCTATTACATGTGCCTGTACACTTTCTGCTTTTAAAAAGTCTTACAAAGTAGCACACTATTCTACATCTCAAATGTTTCCCTTTAACTCTATGGTGGAGATTATCTCAGATCAGGACACAGCTGCCAATCTTCATGCTTTCACAGTGTTTCATTATATTGATGTCCAGGGTTTCCTTAACTAATCCTCTATTGGCTGTTTCCAAACTTTTGCTAAACAACACTGCAACAAATATTGATCCATCAATGGAGAACTTTTCTACGTATACCATCATGCCCAGCTGACTTTTTTTTTTTTTGTAAAAAAGAAAACACCCAGCCATGTTGATTCTTTTAATGTGGTACTAGCCTGTAAATGGATAGACAACAATGGAATAGGTTGGTTCACAATTTGCATTCCCATCAACCAGGTTTGAAACCACCTGTTTTTCCATATCTTTACCAACACACCAACAAAGCATTATCAAACTTTGCCAAAGTGATAGACAAAAAATACAGAACCTCATTGTACTTTCTTTTTTTTCTTTTTATACTTTTTTTTTTTTTTTATTTCCCCATCCTCGCTGGGCACAGTGGCCCACACCTGTAATGCCAGCAGCACTTTGGGAGGCTGAGGAGGGCAGATCACAAGGTCAGGAGATCGAGACCATCCTGGCTAACACCGTGAAACCTTGTCTCTACTAAAAATACAAAAATTAGCCGGGCCTCATGGCATGTGCCTGAAGTCCCAGCTACTCGGGAGGCTGAGGCCAGAGAATTGCTTGAACCTGGGAGGCAGAGGTTGCAGTGAGCCGAGATCGCACCATTGCACCCCAGCTTAGGCAACGGAGTGAGACTCCATCTCAGAAAAAAAAAAAAACTAAACTAAAAAAAAAATAATTCCCCATCCTCCTGCCTCTCATTGTACTTTTGTGTGTGTGTGTGTGTGTGTGACTGAGTCTGGCTCTGTCGCTCGAGCTGAGTGCAGTGGCCAGTGCTGTGATCTCAGCTCACTGAACCTCTGCCTCCCAGGTTCAAGCAATTCTCCTGCCTCAGCCTCTCAAGTAGCTGCGATTACAGGTGTGTGCCAAGACGCCCAGCTAATTTTTGGATTTTTAGTAGAAATGGGGTTTCACCATGTTGGCCAGGCTGGTCTCAAACTCCTGACCTCAAGTAATCGGCCCACCTTAGCCTCCCAAAGGGCTGGGATTACAGGCGTGAGCCACTGCGCCCGGTCCTCTCATTGAACTTTAAATTGTCATTTTGCATATTCTGAGTTAAGTGTCCTTCCACGTGTTTTAGAGGCATGTGCCTTTTCACAAAAGGCAGAGTTAGATAATTTAGCTTGGTGGTTAGGATTGTGGACTCTGGAGCTAATAGAACGTCTGGGTTTGAATCTCAGCTTCGCTGTTTAACAGCTATGACTAGCAAATGACCCACCCTGTCTACGCCTGATTTCTCTTGGGGGCAATAACAGTATGTACCTTATGGAGTTGCAGAGAGGATTAAATAAGTTACTTAAGGCATTTTTAGAAGAGTACATAGGGCATGGGAAAGTGCTGTGTAGTGCAGGTATTAGCGTTATCCTTTTTATTTTTTTCCCATTAGGATATAGACCTATGGGAACTCTTATATGTGTATTAGGAATATTAGTCTTTTGTCTGTGATGTGCATTATAAACATATTTTCCAACACTGTCTTTTGACTTCGTTTTTACCTAAATGGACTTTTTAATTGTAGTACAGTATACAAAACATAAGACTTAACCATAAATCATTTTTAGGTATACGGTTCAGTGGGATTACAATGTTCAGAGACATGTTTTATTTTTGTGTTGTCAACATTCAACCTTGCCTCGTGCGATGGCTCACGCCGTAATCCCAGCACTTTGGGAGGCTGAGGTGGGCAGATCACCTGAGGTCAGGAGAGACCAGCCTGAGCAACATGGAGAAACCCCGTCTCTACTAAAAATACAAAAAAAAAAAAAAGCCAGGCGCGGTGGCGCATGCCTGTAATCCCAGCTACTTGAGAGGCTGAGGCAGGACAATCACTTGAACCCAGGAGGCGGAGGTTGCAGTGAGCCAAGATCGCACCACTGCACTCTATCCTGGGCAACAAGGGCAAGACTCTGTCTCAAAAAAAATAAATTAAATTAAAAATTCGCCCTTCTCTTTTATGATTTCTGAGTTTTACATAGTTTTAAATGGCCTTTCCACTATAAGATTTTTTAATCTCCCGTATTTTACTACTGCTTCTTTGGTTTCCCTTTTGGCATTTTAATATCAGTTAATCTGCATCTTATTTTAGGTGAGGATGTGAAAAAGAGATTCTATTTTCTTTCTGGATGAGTAGCCAATCTCAGTACCATTAATTGAATAGTGTGATTCCAAGTGTCTAACCCAAGTGTCTAAACTAATAAATATTGGTTTGTTTTTATAAACTAATCTCCTGCTTAGAAACAAAATTTCTATATATATTAAGGTCTGTTCTGGAACTTTGGATTTATTTCACTGAGTTGTCTATCCATTTACAGCCTAGTACCACATTTTTAAAATCAACATGGCTGTGTGTTTTCTTTCTCTACAAAAAAAAAAAAAAAAAAAAAAAAAATACCAGCTGGGTATGATGGTGTACTCCTGTGTTCCCAGCTACATGAGAGGCTGAGGCAGGAGGATCACTTGAGCCCAAGATATCAAGGCTGGAGTCAGCAGTGTTCCTACCACAGCTCTCCAACCTGGGTGACAAAGCAACACCCTGTCTCTATTAAATGAAAGTAAAATAAAGGCCAGGCACAGTGGCTCACACCTGTAATCCCAGCACTTTGAGAGACTGAGGTGGAAGGACTGCTTGAGGCCAGGAGTTCATGACCAGTCTAGCCAACAAAGTAAGACTCTGTCTCTACAAAAAAATAAAAAACGTAGCCAGGCATGGTGACATGCATCTGTGGCTCAGCTACACAGGAAGCTGAGACAGGAGGATCTGTTGAGCCCAGGAAGTCAAAGCTTTAGTGAGCTGTGTTTGCATCACTGCACTCCAGCCTGGACAACACAGTGAGACCCTGGCTCAAAAATAAAATAGTAAAATAGCATAAAATCTGTGTAACTTTAAAAGTTGTTCAAATACCTGGTAGAATTAGTCTCTCATTATTCCTCTTCTGGTTGGAATGTTCCTGGTTATTTGTTTTTACATATGAACTTTAGAATCAGTTTGTTGAATTAAAAAGGTTCCTATTGATCTGGGTGGGAGTGGGGAGTTTTGGCCCTGCTTAGAGGACCAAGTCCAGCCCCATCTGCTGAGGTTGCAGGTGTCTTGAAGGGTTCCTCCCCCAACACCTGCTGCTGCCCAGCTCACGTCCAGCTCAGTCACAGAAGGTGTGGGGTGGCCAGGACCTCCAGTCCATCCATCTGAGATGAATGCTGTACCTTCCAAGCAACCTCAGACCCGTACATGGGTGGTGGCTGGAGTCAGCACAGTTGTAGGGGTGGCCACAGCTACAGCTACAGCCACAGCCATGGCCAGGTGAAGCCTCAGCCGCTACAGTCCTGACCACAGAAACTAGAGGCCCTGCCTGGTGCACAGGGCTGTAGGCCCCCTGGGGGAAGGCAGTGAGACCTGATGGCGGACCACACCCACGCGCCATGACTTAGGCATGTCCTTCTGTATCTCCAGGGCCCACTGACTCTGTCCTCAGGTGCCAGGCCAGATGCACTCTTTTTTCCAAATGGTGGAGCTTCCCAGGGTGACACACCAAAACCAGATGGCATACTTTCTTTCTTTTTATGCTTAGGTATTCTTTTCTTTTTTCTATTGTTAAAATAACACATGATCAAAAAAAAAAAGATATATAATGATATATATATAAGAAAATTAAAAT
>PVKV010004629.1:0-70839 GCA_004027835.1 Alouatta palliata
TTTTTTTTTTTTAATGAGGTTAAGATTGGCCACACGTGGTGGCTCATACCTGTAATCCAAACACTTTGGGAGGCTAACGCAGGTGAATCACGGGATCAGGAGTTCAAAATCAACTTGGCCAAGATGGTGCAACCCTTTCTCTACTAAAAATACCAAAAATTAGCCAGGAGTGGTGGCAGGTGCCTGTAATGCCAGCTACTCTGGAGACTGAGGCAGAGAATTGCTTGAACCCGAGAGGTGGAGGTTGCAGTGATCCGAGATCGAGGCTGCACTCCAGCCTAAGTGAGAGAGCCAGACTCCATCTCAAAAAAAAAAAAAAAAAAGAATCAGTTTAAGATAAAAATGGCTTAGGGTAACTTCCAGTTTCCAATCTGGCATCTAAGCGCTCCAAAATTTATCACTTCAATCAGAGAGACAAAGCAAACTAATGCGGGAACAAAAAAACAAAATACTACATATTCTCACTTACAAATGGGAACTAAACATCAAGTACATATAGACACAAAGAAGGAAACAACACACACCAGGGCCTACTTGAGAGCAGAGAATGGAGGAAAGTGAGGATCAAAAAAACACCTATCAGGTACTATGCTAATTACCTGTGTGATAAAATAACCTGTACACCAAATCCCCATGATATGAAATTTAACTATGTAAAAACCTGAACGTGAACACTTGAATCTAAAATAAAAGTTAAAAAAAATGGAGAGACAGACAGGCACATACAAAGTATCACAACATATCAGAGCAGAAGTCAGGGAGCAAAAACTGCTGCTAGAGCCAGTAGTGCAGTAAGAAAACCTAATTGTAATTAACAAAGTGTTCAATGCTTAGTATGCACAAGATAAGAATCTACCCCTAGTCGTATCAGATTCAAACTGCAGAAAATCAAAGATGAGAGAATATCCAAAAAAGTCAAAAGGAAAAATATACTTTGCCTATAGAGAAGCAAGAATAAGATTATATCTGACTTCAAACACCATGCAAGTAAGAAGAGTAGAATAAAAATTTAAAACAGTGAAAGAAGAAAATGTGACCAACCTAAATTTGTTTTCTATAAAATTATCCTTCAAAGGTAAAAGAGAAATAAAGATTTTCTCAGTTAAACAAAAATTGAGGAAATCTGTTACTATTAGACCTGCCTTGAAAGAAATGTTAAAGGAAATTCTTCAGAAAGAAGAAAAATGATACAGGTCAGGAAGTCATATCTACATTTTATTAGTCTGCTTGTGCTGCAATAACAAAATACTTGAAACTGGTAAATTTATCAACAGTAGCAGTTAATTTTTCCACAATCTGAAGGCTGGGGAATCCTGGATCAACATGCTGGCAGATTCAGTGTCTAATAAGGGCTCTCTCTCTGCTCCCAAGATGGTGCCATGTCGCTGTGTCCTCTAGAGGGAATAAACATGGTGTCCTCATATGACGAAAGGGGGAAAAGCCGTGGTAGCTCTCGGAAGACTCTTTCATGAGGCTTTAATCCTATTCATGAAGAGAACGCTCTCATGACTTAATCACTTCCTCAAACACCTCACCTCTTAATACTATCTTGTTGGGGTTTTCATTCCAACGTATACATGTTGAAGGAACATATACCTTCACATCATAGAACCTGAAGTAATAGCAGCCTTGAGAACATTACTCCTTGGCTTCACCCCTCAGGAGGTGTCACAGGATTCGGAGCTTATTTTTGGAACCCGTTTTCACAACTACCTATAAATCAGAACATGGGGTGAAGTTTTACCTACTCTACTGTACCTTTAAGAAGTTTAACAGTAGAAATTTCATGTCAGATTTAATGATATGAATGTTGTCACTCATGAACTAATAATATCTTGCATGCTTATGACTAAACATGGGCCTAGAACCACTGAATTGGGAAAAATGAAGAAACATTTTAAAAGAAGGAAACTACAAATTTGTAATTGCATTCTTCTTTACTTGTGATTCTCACTCTTCTCAACCCAATAAACCTTACTTCCATTCCTTACTTTCTCTCATTAGTCATTATAAAGATAAGATCACCAACACAATTAAGCCAACCTTTCAAACCTTTTTTTTTTTTTCTGTCTGCTTAAGAAGCACACGTTCAGTTGTTCATTCCAATTTCCAATGAGTTAACTGCTCTGAGGTGGACAGGGATGGGGTATGTTCATATTATGTTTTATTGCCTGTATTTTTGTTTATTTGCATTTCAGACCAAAAAAATAATTTCAGGTTCAATCAAAACTTTGCTGTTTCAAACCTTTGATCCTATTCTCTGAGACTACCTGTGTTACAAGTTAATTGAGAAATGGGTTAGAATAAGTGTTCATCTCAGTTAACACTTATTTATTATACCTCAAAAAGATCTAACAGGCCAGCAATGCACTCAAACCTTTTACTAGGGAATTGCATTCACAGATGTTTCCAAGCATTTATTTCCTATGGGTGATAGGTGCCATTTTTAAAATCTCATTGGTGGTTTTCATTGGTGCAAAAGAAAATGTTATCTCTCTGCCCATTGATGAGTGGCTTAAGCGACTATCTGCCTTTGTATTTCATGAACTCAACCGGCAAACTTAGGAAACAGACTAAAGCGTCTGAGCTGGCACCTGGGCTTCGGTTTTGTTTTGCTGTCTTATTAGTAGGAAGATGTTAAACAACTCATAACCGATTAAATTGTCATAGAAGTTTACGTATGAGCTGCAATCACCTGGAGCACTCAATTCTGCCTTGTATTTTCCTTAACAGTGTAGGTTTGCTATGTGGACATTAGCAGAACACTGATTTGTAGAGCTTAATATTATTAATAATGAGATATTCATTAGTGGAGCAGGTTAATGAAATATCTCTGTAAAGAATTATCTGTAATAACTCATTACCTAGCATAAATGTAAATGCTCTTTAGTTTCAAAAATTTTGTAATATTCAGTATCCCTGCTTTGAGAGAAAAGCATTACTAGTTGCCATCAGCTATCCAAAATGTAATTATGCTCTGTGACTTATCATCTCTTTTCCATTTTTTTTGTTTGTTTGTTTACAAAATATTACTTCACTTTTCATGAACCTAAAGTACCTAGTTACATTATGTGGTTTACACACAAAAAAAAAAAAATTGGCTCAAATTTTAATCCAGTATATCCATTAAATTATCCTGATACACCTCCCCTACATATTGGGTCTTCTAAATATTTCAAAGAAATTAACAAAGGAATGTATATGCTGTCTCCTTGTAACTAAATGAAAATTAGGTAAAAAAGAAATGCCAGTGAAGAGTCCATATTATTGTAATGAGTAACAAAAGAATCACGCATAACACTAGTATCTTTTGACATCTCTGGCAAGTCTGAAGTGAGCATGTACAATGTCCTCCCTGACAAGCTCAGCCTCTGCACTCCTGAGTGCTTCCCACCCATCAGTACGCAGAGGTACCCTGTGGGCAAGCAAGGCTACCTCATGGGCAAAGCCAGTATTTTGTGAGAAACTTGAAGGAAGCATTTTTATCTAAAGCTTGACAAGCATCAATTCCACAGAATTTGATCAAAACATCTATTAATGTCAACCTTTAAATATAATAGTGAAAAGACCCATTGCAGTGGTTCACACCTGTAATCCCAACACTTTGGGAGGCCAAGGCCGGTGGATCAGGAGGTCAAGAGATGGAGACCATCCTGGCCAACATGGTGAAATCCATCTCTATTAAAAATCTCTACCCTGTCTCTACTAAACTCCATCTTTACTAAAAATCTCTACCCTATCTCTGCTAAAAATACAAAAATTAGCTGGGCGTGGTGGCGTGTGCCTGTATCCCAACCACTTGGGAACCTGAGGCAGGAGAATCACTTGACCCAGGAGGTAGAGGTTACAGTGAGTCAAGATCGTGTCATTGCACTCTAGCCTGGCTACAGATTGACACTACCTCTCAAAATAAATAAAATAATAATAATAATAGTGATAAGCAAACAACTCCAAAAGTGGGCAAAGGATATGAACAGACACTTTTCAAAAGAAGACATTTATGCGGCCAACAAACATATGAAAACAAGCTCATCATCGCTGGTATTAAGGAGAAATGCAAATCAAAACCACAATGAGCTACCATCTCACACTAGTCATAATGGCAATTATTAAAAAGTCAGGGCCGGGCACGGTGGCTCATGCCTGTAATCCCAGCATTTTAGGAGGCCACAGTGGGCGGATCACAAGTCAGGTGATCAAAACCATCCTGGCTAACACAGTGAAACCCCATCTCTACTAAAAATACAAAAAATTAGCTGGGCATGGTGGTGCCTGCCTGTAGTCCCAGCTACTCGGGAGGCTGAGGCAGGAGAATTACTTCAACCCCAGAGGTGGAGGTCACAGTGAGCAGAGATCTCACCACTGCACTCCAGGCTGGACAAAAGAGCGAGACTCCCTCTCAAAAAAAATAAAAGTCAGGAAACAACAGATGCTGGCAAGGCTGTGGAGAAATAGGAATGCTTTTACACTGCTGGCAGGAGTGTAAATTGCTTCAACCATTGTGGAAGACAGTGTGGTAATTCCTCAAGTATTTAGAACTGGAAGTAACATTTGGCCCAGCAATCCTAAAGGATTATAAATCATTGTACTGTAAAGACACTTGCACATGTATGTTTATTGCAGCACTATTTACAATAGCAAAGACTTGGAACCAACCCAAATGCCTATCAATGATAGAATGGATAAAAAAAATGTGGCACATATGCACCATGGAATACTATGCAGCCATAAAAAAGAATGAGTTCATGTCCTTTGCAGGAACATGGATGAAGCTGGAAGCCATCATTCTCAGCAAACTAACACAGAAACAGAAAACCAAACACCACATGTTCTCACTCATAAGTGGGAGTTGAACAAGAGAACACATGGACATAGGGAGGGGAACATCATACACTGGGGCCTAGTGGGGGACAGGGAAGAGGAAGAGAGAGCATTAGGACAAATACTTCATGCATGCAGGGCTTAAAACCCAGATGAAGGGTTGATAGGTGCAGCAAATCACCATGGAACATGCATTCCTATGTAACAAATCTGCACATCCTGTACATGTATCCCAGAACTTAAAATAAAATAATTAAATTTAAAAAGAAGTTGTTCAAATAGGACTCAGTTCAATGTCTCAGAAGTTATCTCAGTCACTTCTCTGTGATGTTTTTATTCTTCAAGTTTTGCATCTGTTCAAGGCCCAGAGTAAGAGGGAACTGACTTTCTGCAGGTTACTCTTTTTTTTTTTTTTGAGATGAAGTCTGGCTCTGTTGTCCAGACAGGAGAGCAGTGGTGTGATCTCGGCTCATCGCAACCTCCACCCACTGGATTCAAGCGATTCTCCTACCTCAGCCTCCTGAGTAGCTTGGATTACAGGTACCTACCACCATGTCCATCTAATTTTTGCATTTTAATAGAGTCAGACTTTCACCATGCTGGCCAGGCTGGTCTCGAACACCTGACCTCATGTGATCTGCCCGCCTCGGCCTCCCAAAGTGCTGGGACTACAGGCGTGAGCCACTGTGCCTGGTGAGCTCACTCTTAAGAGTCAGAAGCACAACTCAGCCACCCCTCTCAACAACCATTGTGGCTATTGGCTTATAGCTGGCCAAATGCTTATTTCAGAACTAATGCTTTTGGCTAAGAAAACTGGAAGAACAGACATTGTCTGAAGAAATCAGTGGGTGAAGGGAAATGGGAGTAATCTGATTCAGGTGAAATAATCAATGGCTGTCATGAAGCAGGAAAAATGACCAATCCCTTCTCAAAGCACAGAGCTACTACAGAGAGACGGACACATGGAAGCATTTTGGAGAAATAGCCAAACCACTGTACATTCTAAGCACAGAGACCCAGAAAGAAGAAAATTCCTAATTTTCAGTTCTACAGGTAGGTCATTTCTATCGTGAATGCATCCACTGCCAGTGTGTGTGGTATCCTGAGACTCTAAACATTACATCTTGCCTAAGAAATTAGTCCTAACCTGTGTTTGGTTCACGTGAGTCTATAACGAGCAAATACAATATAACAAAACATTTGTATCTTTAATAAATTGGTACATTAGTAATGTGTTCATGGTTAAATAAAGACAGTATTAGAATACTTAACAATAAAGTGATAAATATTATGTCAATTATTAAATAACAACTATATTAAATAATGAATCAATAAATATTATTTTTAAATGCCTTGATCAATACTTTCATCAATACTTTGGTTCAACAGCTTGATCAATACTTTGGTTCTACCAATTTTAGTAAAAGCATGTCTATCAGTTTTGAGATGGTTCACTAATACCACAAATGTCAATTTCTAAATAATTATAAACAATACAGAGAAAGAAAACCGATTCTCAAAGGCAGCAAATAAAGTCAGGAATAAGTTCAGTTTGTATAACAAATACCCAACAACCATCACACATTTAACATTTGATTATGCACGTGTTAGAGAGGCATGCCATTCCATAATACGAAATTATAACTAAAAGCCATCTGTTTCTGCTTATGTTTTAGTAAGTTTTTATAATATGAAAACAGCTATTTTTTTCTCCAGAATAGACAGCTGGTTTTTCTTAATGTAGCTGGTTCTTAAATTTGACATGCCAGTCAAGCCACAAGGGAAGAACAAAATATATAATTTGATATACCAGCAAAGTCATGGCAAGAGAATGAAATGTAGAAGCCAGTGTGTGTGTGTGTGTGTGTGTGTGTGTGTGTGTGTGTGTGTGTGGTGAGAGGTGTAATAGAAAGATAAAAATTAGAGGGAGATAAAATTTTATTTACAAACAACAAGCATTATATAAGTTTCAGCTGATTCACATTTAAAAGATATACTAATACTGATTTTTTTCCAAACACTCTGCTTAAAACAAAACAAAACGAAAACAACAAGACTTCCCTGAGATTATTTAAATAATTTAAGGTAGGCTGTCCTCTGTCCTCAGCCCACTTGTATGGGATACTCCATTACAAATGTAAGGAAACTTAAACAACTTTTTCACCATCACTCCTCCATTTCACAAATGAAGAAACGAACCAAGTCCACACTAGGAAGTAGAAGAAAAGTCTGTATTACAACTTGAACACTAAAAGTTTATCTCCACTCTACCAGACTACTTCTGTCATGCAATTCATTCCCCGTGTCTCCACCTAGTCTGCTAATTTTCACCTACGTACTGTTACTTCTAAGATCCTTGAGGAATTCAGTGGAAATTATTTTCAGTCAAACTTTTCCCTGATCCTGCTTTCCACTAAAATTCAGCTCGCATTCAATAAATTCCAGGATGCTATTCATGATCACTCTTCTTCAAGTCTCTTGTGTCTCATCATTGAGATTCATTGTCAATAAATGTACATGGAGATGATTAATAGTATATTGGTTTCATATTCGTTACACACAGTTCAATAAGTAGTTAATTTAATTGTAACAAAATATCCAGTGTTATAATAAATTACAAATAATGTGAGAATTTAACCAAGGCAAACTTCTGGAATGAACTGTCAATTTCACTTCATTAAGGTTTTGGTGAACATTTACTTTCTGTTTTCTGATTTCGATTAACTTCTGAACTTCCATGACTCATGCTAATTTAAATGTTACACTGATTATGGCAAATAAGCATAGGATCCACGAATCCCCTCTATGAAAATTGGCAGTATTAAGTAAAAATCAGTATCATCAGAAAGTATATCAACTGTGCTTTCTGATCTAGCTTTTAATTTATGACCACACATCTCAAGTGAGGCTTCAGCTTCCACATGCTCCACCCCTAAAATCCTATTTCTTTCCCAATAGCCCGGCTACTCACTGGGCTGAATGAACAATTTCGCTCCCTTTCTGTCTTCTGTTTATTATTTTCTCTTAGTGAATGACGTTCATTTTTATTTCCTGAGAAAATACAAGCTCTGAGAAGAAAATTGCCAAAACTTCCTGCTGTCCAACTAATTGCAAATCTTCTTATTAATATGTGAGAGCTGTATCTTGTCCAACATAAGAACAATCCTTCTGCTTGTGAATGGATTCTACCTTCTCTTATCTTCCTGAAAGCTTAACTCCTAAAATTATTTCTTCTTTTTTTTACATCATCAATTTTCCTCTGTATAATGACACTCAACGTGATGGAAACTGGACAAAATTGCTTCCATTTATTCAAAGTGTATTCTTAATTGGGGCGGAGGTTGCAGTGAGCCGAGATTGCACCACTGCACTTCAGCCTACACAACAGTGAGACTCCATCTTAAAAAAAAAAAAAAAAAAGTATATCCTTAACCCTTTAGACTTTTCATTTGTGTATTAGTCCATTTTCATACTGCTATAAAGATATATGCAAGACTAGGTCATTTATAAATGAAAGACGTTTCATTGGTTCACAGTTCTGCAGGCCTGGAAAAGCCTCAGAAACTTACAATCATGGTGGAGGGCAAAGAGGCATTTCTTACAGGGCAGCAGGTGAGAGAGAGACCGTCAAAAGAAAAGGGAAGAGCCCCTTATATTAATAAAATCATCAGCTCTTGTGAGAACTCACTATCATGAAAACAGCATGGGGGAGCCACCCTCATGATTCAGTTACCTCCACCTGGATTCTCCCTAGCCATGTGAGGCTTACGGGGACTACAATTCAAGACAAGATTTTGGTGGGGACACAAAGCCTAACCATATAAATTTGCCACCTCATTTTTCTGCTCATTTTAATGGCAAAATTCTTTTAAAGAGGTGCCTAATCACAGTCTCCCTTTTCTTATTTCCCACAAAACACTCTAATGAGAATTTTCCCACCACCAATGCACTAAAATCATTCTCATCGAGGCCTCTGAAAGCCTTCCTTTCTTCAAATAAAGTGGCCTAATATCTTATTATTCTTCATCTACTCAAATCCTTAGCAACGATTGACATGGTCAAATCGCTATTCAGCTGTTCACTGTTCTACTGGAAACTGTCATTTCTCACTTAGTCTTAGAGAATGTACTTCCTTGCTTTTCCTCTGACTCCACTAGACATTCTTCTCAGTCTCATTTGCTGTCTTCCTTTGCTCCTTACCTAAATGCTGAATTGCCCTCGAACTCAGCTTTTTGTCTTTTTTTCCTTTTCAACCTGCAATCACGGTTGTCACTACGATGCCTACAAAATACGTACCTCTAGTTCTGGACGTTGCCCTAGAGTTCTACGTTACTTATTCAGTTTTCCATTAGGATGCCCAATCACACCAAAATTTACATGAGCAAAAGGAGATATCTAAATCATAATCACTCCACTCCTTAAAAGTACTTCCCTTTTCTGTCTTTCCAACCTCAGTATAACCATTTGAGTGATTAGGCCAAACATACATGATATGGTTTGGATCTGTGTCCCCACCCAAATCTCATGTTCAATTGTAATCCCCAGTGGTGGAGGTGGGGCCTGGTGGGAGGTGATTGGATGATGGGGATGGATTTCTCATGAATGACTTAGCACCGTACCCTGGGTACTACCCATGCAATAGTGACTGAGTTCTCATGAGATCTGGTCATTTAAAAGTGTGTGCCATCTCCTGTCTCACTCTCTTGTTCTTACTCCAGCCAAGTAACACACCTGCTCCCTTTCACCTCCCATGATGATTGTCAGCTTCCTGAAGCCTCCCCAGAAGCCAAGGAGATGCCAGCGTCAGGCCTCCAATCCTGAGTCAATTAAATCTCTTTTCTTCATAAATTATCCAGTCTCAAGTAGTTCTTTATAGCAATGAAAGAACAGGCTAATGCAATACACTTTATCCTTTATTCTTTCCTTTCCAGTAAACCTACATTCAATCTATCAGAAAATCCTGCTTCCAAATTACACTTTGAATGTGTGCACTTTATCACTTTTTTTTTTTTTTTTTTTTTTGAGACAGAGTTTCACTCTTGTTGCCCAGACTGGAGTGCAATGGTGCGATCTCGGCTCATCACAACCTCTGCCTCCCAGGTTCAAGCGGTTCTCCTGCCTCAGCCTCCAGAGTAGGTGGAATTACAGGCATGCGTCACCATGCCTAGCTAATTTTGTATTTCTAGCAGAGACAGGTTTCTCCATGTTGGTCAGGCTGGTCTCAAACTCCTGACTTCAGGTGATCTGCCCACCTTGGCCCCCAAAACTCTAGGACTACAGGTGTGAGCCACTGCCCCCAGCCTACTCTATCACTTTTTACTGGTAATACCTTCCAAACAGGTCTCCATGCTTTTTTGTCACCTTCATAAGCAAATTTTTCATGTAGCATTCAGAAAGTGTTTTCAAAAACGCAGAAGACGTTCTCTTGCTCAAACCCACCACTGGCTGTTAATAATACTTAGAATAAAATCCAGCTTCTCACATCCATCATGATCTAGCCTCTGCCCACCTCTCCAGTTGACTCTTCTCCTTGTCTCCTCCAATCCAAATGTCACATTTTTTTTGTTCACCTTCAAATTTTGTATATACCATTGCTCTAACAATCTCACCTTTAGCAATTATTTGAAATAAAAAAAACAGGTAATAATGTTGGATTTAATTACAGATGTTCACCGTAGTGCTGTTTATGATAATATGAAATATTAAGATGGCATGAACAATGTGAAATGTGTTTAATAACGTATCATACACGGAGTAAATGAAATAACAGATTCAAGAGTAAATGTACTGATGTGATAACATATAACATATACTAGTAAATGAAAAAACTTTATAAAAGCTTCCACAGTATAGTTCTGAATTTATTATAAATATAAATAATCAAACATGTAAAAAATGGAACATACACATTAATATGTTAACAGTAATAATTTAAATATTGAAGAAACGTTAATTTTAATCTTCTTTGAGCTTATTTGTTTAAATATGTTATATAATAACGTGTATCACTTGGGAAATAAAGAAAACGTATATCTATAAAATATTGAGGATTATATTTACAAGATGATTTTGAAAACACAGCCAGTTGATTGAGCCCTCGTCTCCCTTTACTGTGAAATGCAGGGAACTACCTCTTTAAATAAATACTAGGACTTAGAGGGGACAGAGTTTGATGCTTTGGGTTATCTCGAAGGTTTTGATGGAGAGGACTAGTGTGAGAGTCCATCCACTAGGGTGGGAGCCTAACAAAAGTAATTAAAAAGAACTTGATATTAAGAAGATCTGTCTTTGCTGATATCTGGGGACTCCATGAAAGAAGGAAACTGTTGACCATTCAGAGTCCCCAGAGCCCCAGAAAGCAAGAGTAAGTGAAAGGATGGTGTCTTTTGGGACTCCCAGAAAGTTAAGAACGAGGCCGTAGTAAACCAGAGTGCCTTTCTTCAAGAACTTCAAAACAGAAGTAAAGCCTGCTTTTAGGCCTCAAGTGCAGGGACAGAAATGGGAAGCCAATTTGCATCGCATCCCCGCAGGACCTCTGCTGTTTAGAACGCTGCAGCCACCTTGCCTCGGCACACAGGAAGTGACAACAGAGAAGCAGAGCGCCCATCTGAATTCACAAGAACTTACCACCAATCAGATCGAAGGAACAGAACAACAGAACTCAGATCTTGAAAAAGGAGTAAAGTGAATTAAAATAAATTACTCAGCTTTCAAGTACAATATCAAAAGAGAGAAAGAGACAAATTTTAAAAAGACACTGAAACAAAAAGAACTTCGAACTGCATTGATAGTTTTCTACTGCTGTCTAACAACAGCAACACTGCAATTTATAAAGCCTATGTTTGTCTTCTGCAGTTCCATGGATTGGGAATACTGGTTAGGAGTACTGGGTCCTACGTTCAGGGTCTGCAAGGCTGCAATGAAGGTTATCAGCCACGCCACATTCCCATCTGGACATGCAACCATTTCCAAGAACGTTCAGGTTGTTGGCAAAATTCATTTCCTCCCAGGTATGGAGTTTAGGGCCCCAGCTTCTTGCTGGTTATTGGCTGAGAGCTGCTTCAGTTGCCATGAGATCTCTCTGATGCGGCGTTTTTCTTTCACAGTGCCAGGAGGAGTAACATCCATCACTGCTGTCACATATTCTGTTGATTAGAAGTAAGTCCCAATCCTGCCCACATTCAAAGGAGGAGATTTTGTGGGAAGTGAACACCAGACAGGAGAAACTACTAGATATCACCTTAGTGCCATAAATATATGAATTATCTAATAAATTATTAAATATAGCATGTATTCTTCAAGGACATAAATCTTAAATTTGTTACCCGGGAATGTTTTAAAAATAGACTTCCACAAACCAATCATCTGCTTTCCTTGTTTCTATCATGTTTATATGTTAGTATTATGCAAGAAGCCAATTTATTATTATGGCTCTTTTTAAATTTTTTACTTTATATCAGAACTTTCATTTTGACTGAACCCTTTACATTCGGCTTGATGATGATTTAGTAATTTAAATCAGCCAAAATGTTGTTTTGCAGTTTTTAAAGGAATAATCTCCATCTGCATTGTATTACATATGTAACAAAACAATGAGAAATATGTTAATCTTCACAATATGAAATACACAAATTTAAGAATGATTTTGGTGACATTATTGTATATACAAAATAACCAATAGCCAGAAAACAAAACTAAACACTCAAGTTGTTACAGGTACTTTGTGAAGACTTATATTTTCTCTTTGGGGCTTCTTTCAGGGTGTAAGAATTGCTAGTTAATTAAGTGAAATCCTTAAAAAGCCTTTGGATCCTCAAAGTTTTGCTGGACGGCACGTGGAATTCCTGATGTGCTCAGTTTGTTTTCTATAGCTTGCCATTGCTGTCTATGTCAGAATTCTTCAGTTACTCCTTTTGTTCTTGTGTTTGGTTTGATTTAGTTTGATTTGGTTTGGGTTTTATATGGCTCAAAGTATTATACTATAGATCTATTTTCTGTGGGATAGTCCACTTCTCTGCAGTATACAAAGGAGATATTCGTCATCTCCAAAATTTTAGTGATTTTTTTTCAGGGACTAATTTGGCACTCACTGACCTAACCAACGAATACGTAAATATGATACTAAACAGCTGCTATTTTTGAAATATTTCATTTAGAAAAATAATAAATTTCATTTTATTCCAGCTATTAAAAATATAAACATTCACATTTAATTTTCATAGGGCATTTTTCCACATCATTCCAATAAAATATATATAATGGATGTAGTCTTCCCCATGAAATAAAAAACAAATGGTCTGCTCTCTGGCGGCGTCTTTTTTCCATCAGATGAAGGAAGTAATGCAGTGTAATAAAATCACAACACCCGCACATGAGGAAAGTCATCTAAGCTTCCCTGGCAGACAACATTTCACACGTCCTGCCACCCATGTCCTGTGTATCCACGGGGAGAGAATATTTGGAAGCTCATGCCCGATTTCCTGAGACTTTCATGCACCTTTTTTCTTTGCTGATTTTTCTTGACATCCTTCTGCTATAATAAATTAGAACTGTGAATACGACAGAAAAAAAAAAAAACCCGAATAATTCAGTTCTATTATATAGGCATCGATTAAATAAATAAACAGGGCAGCTATAAGGTAAAATGAGATGCTCACTTTGGAAATACTATACTATTAAAAGTTTCACTTTTATTGTAAGGTTTCTTTTTAGACTTATTTTTAAATAAAAACAATTTTAGGTTAGGAGCAAAGTTGAGAGGAAGGTACAGTGATATCCCATAACTTCCTACCCTCATGATGCATAGCCCGCCCCATTATCAATATCACTACAAAGGTGGTACATTTGTTCTAATCAATGAACTTATATTGGCACATCATTATAACTGAAAAGACTGTAGTTTACATTACAGTTACCCTTGGTGTTGTACGATTTCTGGGTTTGGGCAAACGTGTAATGACATGTAGTTATCATATAGTCTCACTGCCTTTAAAGTTCTCTGTGCTCTACCTGTTCATCTGTCTATTCTAACCATTGGCGACTGCTAATCTTTTTACTGTTGCCATTGTTTTGCCCTTTTCAGAATATAATGTAGTTTGAATCACACAGTAGGCAGCCTTTTCAGGTGGGCTTCTTCCACTTAATAATATGCTTTTGAGATTTCTTCATGGCTTAAGAGTTTATTTCCTTTTAGTGTTAAATATTATTCCATTGTCTGGATGTATCTGTTATTCATTTACCTATTGAGGTCATCTTGGGGACTTCAAAGTTCATCAGTTACAAATAAAACTGTTACAAACATCCATGTGTAGGTTTTTGTGTGGATGTAAGTTTTAAACTCCTTTGGGAAAACACCAAGGAGCATGATTGCTAGACCAGATAGTGAGAGTATGTTTAGTTTTGTAAGAAATCATCAAACCATCTCCTAAAGTGGCTGTAGGAGTGCTCTGCATTCCTTCCAGCCATAAATAAGCATTTCTGCTGCTCCGTATCCTCACCAACCCTTGGTGTTGCCATTGTTATAAATTTGGGCCATTTTAATAGGTGTGTAGTGATATTTCATTGTTGCTTTAATTTTCATTTACCAAATGGCATCTGGATGATGTGGGCACCTTTTCTTTCTCTATTTGCCATCTATATAACTCCTTTGGTGAGGTTTCTGTTAAGGTCTTTGGCCTATTTTTAGTTGGTTGTTTTATTATTGTTACGTTTTAAGAGTTTTTTGTATATTTTGGATAATCATCCTTTATCAGATATGTTTTCTGCATATGTTTTCTTTCAGTCTGTGGCTTGTCTTTTCACTCTCTTGACAGTGCAGAGTAAAAATATTTAATTTTAATGAAATCTAGCTTATTAATTATTTAACGGATTGTGCCTTTGGTGCCATAACTAAAAAGTCATCATCAAACCCAAGGTAATCTGGATCTTCTCCTATGTTATCGTTTAGGAGTTTTATAGTGTTGTGTTTTACGTTTAGATATGTTATCCATTTTGAATTAATTTTTGTGAAAAGTGTAAGGTCTGTGTCTAGATTCCTTTTCTGGCATGTGAATGTCCAGTTTTTCCAGCCACATTTGGGAAAAGCATGATCTTTGCTTTATCATCTTGCCTTTACTTCTTTGTCAAAGATCAGTGGACTACATTTTTCTGGGTCTATTTCTGGGCTCCCTACTCTGTTCCATTAATTCATTATCTGTTTGTTCACCAATACAATATTGTGTTGATCATTGTATTTACAGTAAGTCTTAAAGTTGGGTAATACTTGTTCTCCCATTTGTCCTTCTTCAAAAGGGTCTTCAACTCTGGGTCTTCTATCTCTCCATGTAAGTTTTACAATCATTTTGTCAATACTCACAAACTAATTTTCTGAGATTTTTATTGGGATTGCATTTAATTTATAGATTGAGAAGAACCGACAATATTGAGTCTCCCTATTTATTAACATGAAATATATCTCCATTTTGTTAGTTCTTCTTTGATTTATTTTATCAGAGTTTTGGAAGTTTCCTTCTGTTGATTTTGTACATGTTTCATTAGATTTATACCTAAGTATTTAATTTCAGGGGAAGTGTTAATAAAAGTGGTATTTTTTAAATTTCAAATTCTACTTGTTCATTGATGGGAAAGCTGCTATCTCCTATTCACTAAGCATGCATCCTCCAGACTTGCTATAATTGCTTATTAGTACAAGGACTATTTTTGTTGATTCTTTCCCTTTTTTTGCACAAATGTTCAAGTCATCGGCAAATGAAAACAGTTTTATTTCTTTCTTACCAATCTGTCTATCATTTATTTCCTTTTCTTATCTCATTTCGGTAGCTAGGACTTCCAATACAATGTTGAAAACCAGTGATGAGAGAGGACTTGTTTCTGATCTTAGTGGGAAAGCTTCTAATTTCTCACATTAAGCATGATTTCCTGTAGATGTTCTTTATCAAGTTGAGTAAGTTCACCTCTATTGCTAATTTACAGAGAGTTTGTATCATGAATGAGTTAGATTTTGCCAAATTATTTTTCTGCATCTATTGTTGAGGTCATGTGACTTTTCTTCTTAAGCCATTGATGTGATAAATTACATTAGTTGAGATCTGAATGTTGAAATAGCTTGCATACTTCAAATAAATCCCATTTTATCATAGTGTATAATTCTTTTAATAAGTTGTTGAATTCAATTTTCTAATAGTGGGTTTTTGTACCTATGTTCATGAGCAGTATTGGTCCATAGTTTTTCTTTCTTGTGATATGTTTGTCTGATTTTGGTATTAGGGTGCACATGGATATTTGTAACAGTTTTATTCATAATTGATGAACTTTGAAGCCCGCGAGATGACCCTCAATAGGCAAATGAATAAACAGATACATCCAGATCATAGAATTAGTTACAAAGTATTTCCACTGCTTCCATCACAAATAAAATGATTGTAGAGAATTTAATATAATTTCTTTCTTAAATTGTTTGGTAGAATTCACCAGTGAACTCATTTGGGCCAGATGCATTCTGTTTTGGCATGTTATTAATTATTGATTCAATTTATTTAATAGATATATGCCTATTCTGATTGTTTATTTCTTCTTGTGTAAGCTTTATCAGACTGTGTCTTTCAAGGAATTTGTCCATTTCATCTATGTTATCAAATTTGGGAGCATAGAGTTATTCATAGCATTCCTTCATTATCTTTTCAAGGTCCTTTAATGTCCACTTCATGTACTAATGTCTCCTTGTTCATTTCTGACATTAGCTCTTTATGTTCTAATGTTTTCTTGGCCTAGCTAGAGGCTTGTCAGTTTTATTAATCTTTGTGAAGAGGCAGCTTTTTGCTGCTTTATTTTTATTAATTTCTTGTTTTCAATTTTCCTGATTTCTGCTATTTCATTATTTCTTTTATTCTGCCAATTTTGGATGTAATTTCTTCTTCCTTTTCTAATGTGCTAAGGTGGAAACTTAGATGATTGATTGGGAATACAACAATCATCTTGGCAGGGTTGGGTTGTATTTTTTTGCTAACAAGTGTTTCACTTCATTTTTTTTTCTTGTTTATATGGTTGCTGAGGAAAAGTCAGATATAGCTATGATATTTTGCTTCTCTGTAAGTAATATATGTTGTTTTCTGGCTGTTTTCAATATTTGTTATTTATGTTTGACTTTCTTTGAAATTGATACATCTAAGTGTAGGGATATTTTGACATTTATCCTGCATTATGTTCTCTGCTTTGGTTTGGTGGTTGACATTAATTTAGGGGAATCCTCAGTCATCACTGTTCAAGTATTTATTCTGTTCATTTTTTTCTTTCTTTCCCTTCTGGTATTCTCATTACCTGTATGTTTCACCTTTTGTAGTTGTTTCACAGCCCTCGAACATTTTGTTCTTTTTTTTTTTTTTATTCTTTGTTGTCTTTGTTTTTCAGTTTTGGGGGTTTCTATTGATATATGCTCAAGGTCATAAATTTTTTTCTCACGGTGCCCAGTCTAAGATATTCTTCATTTCTCTTAAAGTGTTTTGATTCTTAGCATATGTTGTTTCTTTCTCCGAATTTCTATCATTCTGTTTGAATTGCCCATCTGTTCTTGTATATTGTCTACTTTTGGCATATTAGTCATAGCTGTTTTAAATTCCTTGTCTGACAATTTCAATGTCCCTGCCATGTCTGGTTCTGGTGTTTGATCTATCTCTTTAAAATATGTGTATATATATATATATTTTGCCTTTTAGCATACCTTGCACTTTTTTATTGATAGTCAGATAAGATGTACTGTATAAGTGGAACTTCCGTGAATAGGCCTTTAGTAATGTGGTGGTAAGGTGTCAGGGAGGGGAAGAATCCTGTACTCTTATGATTAGGTCTCTGTCTTTCAGTAAGTCTCTGCTTCTGGCCTGTGACTTCTACAAGTGCTTCTCCATTTTTTTTTTCTTCTTCTTTTTTTATTCTGCGTACAAGGCTGAAGTAGGCTGGACCTGGGTATTTCCCTTTTCTCTGGTAAGTTATGCTCTGACATAACTCCAGCTGGTTTAGCTACAGTTAACTGTATTAGTCAGAGTTCTCTAGAGGGACAGAACTAATAGGATAGATGTATATATGAAGGGGAGTTTATTAAGGAGTATTGTCTCACACCATCACAAGGTAAAGTCCCACAATAGGCCATCTGCAAGCTGAGGAGCAATGTAGCCAGTCTAAGTCCCAAACCCTCGAAAGCAAGGAAGCTGACAGTGCAGCCTTCAGTCTGTGGCCAAAGGCTTAAGTGCCCCTGGCAAATCACTGGTGTAGGTCCAAGAGTCCACAATCTGAAGAACATGGAGTCTGATGTTCTAGGGCAGGAAGCATCCAGCAAAGGAGGAAGATGAAGGCCAGAAGACTCAGCAAGTCTACTCCTTCCAACTTCTTCTGCCTGATTTATTCTAGCCATGCTGGCACTGATTAGATGGTGCCCACCCAGACTGAGGGTGGGTCTGCCTCTCCCAATCCACTGACTCAAATGTTAACCTCCTTTGGCAACACCCTCACAGACATAGCCAGGAACAATATTTTGTATCCTTCAGTTCAATCAAGTTGACAATATTAAGCATCGCAAGTCCACCCCTTGTCAACTTGAACCCATACTTATCTCCAGAAATCATACTTAATCTTCAAATAAAGACAATAGTAAGGCCATAATTATACTGAATATAATATAGCTACTCTTTGTACAACCAGAAACACACTAATCCTTTACCTAAACGCTATTACACAAAGCTAACACTTAAATGCTGATATGAAGTCAATAAACCTTATGCCACATGATAAAGAAAAATGAAATGAAATAAAATGAACATATTTTCTTACTACAAGTGTATAATGCACAATCATGTTCTTAACAAAATAAGGAGGAAATACTCATGACAGTTACAGCCCTGTGTCTGCAACTGGTCACGTGGTTATAGCTGGTATTGATGACTACCTTCTCCTACTACTCATTCTGTATTCCCTTTGCTTACCAAGCACCTGAGCGGGTCATGGATTTTTTACCTGGTGGAGTGAACAAAACCTTCATTCCTAGAGAGTCTGTGCCATTAGTAGTCCTGTCTGGATTGGGTTGTAGTTTCTTATTGATGTTAATCACACTGCATGGTAATACTAAGGGATGCCCTAAGGGATTGCCTGTATTCCACACATTCTTCCTCACCTCCACTGTGGAGTAGTAGACTGACTTCATCTTGATAGTCCAGGTCAGTCACCCCAGCCAACACTGTAACTCCCTTCTTAGCCTGTTGACTTAGAGGTAGGAGGAGCCCAAATTGGGCAGGTGGCAATCTTAACTTTCAGTTTAATGGAAACGTTGTTGTGTCTCCTGGTGGCAGCATTCCTCCCATTGAAACTAAGACTTCTTGGCCAGCAGAATATAATGTCTTGGGAACAGGAAGCAAAATTTTGCTGGTGGGTCCCTAGGGGTGATGGTGAGTCATGCCACTTCCACTTCTACCCCTTGATTCCTGGAACCACGAATCCTGTCTATAAGAGAAACAGTACCATATATTGGACAAGATTCAGGGTATACACAGCCTTCTGGAGAACTTATTTCTCAAGTTAAGAAGGAAAAACTTGTTAAGAACAGAGTGCCCCCGCATATTTCAAAATAGTTCATTTTCCTTTCCTCTTGCTGGAAGTATGAGGGGATTTTTCTGATTTTACTGTGAGAACATTGTGGAGCTCCTGAAGGTAAAACTCACAAAAGCACGGTGGAACGCTGGAGATTTTCATTCTTAGATTTGTCCAGACCTGGACTCCAGCAATTCTCAGTTACATTTCAGGTTCTCTTATTCCAACACGAGTTCCTGTGGAGGTTTCTACTCTACCATGTTGTAATTATTTTGCTCTACCTGTCTATCTCTCCAATTCTGGTAGCAGTAATTTGCCTTGTGACCTCACTTCCCTTATGAATCTCAGAAGAGTTGTTGATTTTTTATGTAATCTGACCAGTTCCTTTTTTCTAAGATTTTTAATTAGACATAAGCAAATGACTTTTCTTTCTTTCTTTCTTTCTTTTTTTTTGAGACAGAGTTTTGCTCTGTCACCAGGCGCCAAGCTGGAGTACAGTGGCACAATCTCAGCTCACTGCAACCTCTGCCTCCCGGGTTCAAACAATTCTCTTGCCTCAGTCTCCCCAGTAGCTGGGACTACAGGCGCACATCACCACGCCCAGCTAATTTTTGTATTTTAGTAGAGACGGGCTTTCACTATGTAGGCCAGGATGGTCTCAATCTCTTGACCTCATGATCCACCCACCTCGGCCTCCCAAAGTGCTGGGATTACAGGCTTGGGCCATTGCCCATAAATGACCTTTCTACATATTCATCCTCATCAACTATAACAAAAACATACTCCTTAAAAGATTCAGGAAAACAAGCATTTTATACACTTTCCTTATTTCTATACAGATAACAAATTTCAGGCACCTTAAGCTACTTAAAGGTTGAACCCATCTTCAATACCCTTATTTTGTAAACTGCAGATTAAATGTTTTATAATTTAAAATCACAATGTTTTAAACGTTTTTATTTAGTCAGTTTGTAACTTGGTCAACACGTATTTGTGAAGTGCCTACTAAGAAAATAGGCGCTGTGTTAGACTGAGAATGGAGGAAGATAAAAGGCGTTTTGTTATTATAAACACTACAGTATTTTATAGCAGACAGGTGTGGAGAAAAATAATTACACCATAATAAATTTGTTATATTTGTATAAGTTGCAAAGGGTTTAAGGCTCCATCTGTCCATTTCAATTGAATATATGAACAGAATTCAGATAGGAAAGATTAATGGTTGTCCAGGGTGGACTTTAGCTAATTTTTAGATATTATAATATCTAATTAATAATTATGCAACTTTACCATAAAAAGTAGAAATGGTAGGATATCAGCTGACGTGTTTACAAAATATCTTTCTTTTCTTTCTACTTTTTACTAAACTATTCGTAATGGCAAAAGATGAAACTTTATTGTAACTAATAGGAGAAAATTATTTCATTTCTGTCATTCATATGACACATTTTATATTTGCAGCAAAATAAACATAATATATGCCAGAGTGCAAAGTTCTGTAATGAAATTGAAGATGGAGAGGAAAACGCACAGGCAATCTCTACCAGGAAGAGAGACAGAAAAATATCAGCACCTGCCAGAGCAGAAATGCCCTTAGGAAAAATGTGGCAACTGAAATAAATTGTAAACTAACCTAGCACGGGCATTACTAGAGCCCTTGGAATTAATTTTCTATCCAATTTAATTTTTGTATTGCTGCCTTTATAGCAAACTTTAAGATTCAGACTTCAAATAAATAATACAAAATTTTTTAAGCAAAGTTTTTTGCAAGAATTGGCTGATTTTGTTTTACGCTATGTAATATGTCTCTATTACTAAATTTTAAACAATACACTCCTATATTCCTATTCTTTTATCTTCTCACCAAAATGGTTGTTAAATTTCATTCCCTTTTCCCATCAAAGAAAACCTGCTGTTTTATGCTATTATTATTTTTCAACTGTCTTTATTCTTCTTGCTTTAATATATGCTTTATTTTTATTTCATATAACTATTTATTCCCCTGAAATTACTGAAAAAAATAACTACTTCATTTGGATAGCGATTGAATAAATAATGACTTAAAACGTATATTGGTGATTAAACTTATTGATTACACATACCAAGTATTTCTAATTCTACTTCTTTCAGGTGGTACATAACATATTGAAAATTTTTTAATCTGTTATGTCCCTTAAGATTTCACAACAAAAACTTTTGTTGACTACTGTAAGTTTGCTAAATTCCTCTAATTAACAGGGTACTTAATTTACTGAATACTTCATAGGCATTACCAATTTAATTCTTATATCAATCTTATAGGATATATAATTTATGACCATCGTTTAAAAATAAAAATGAACAAGTTTACTAATTGTCCAAGTAAGGCAACTCAGTAGAAAGTCAGAATTTAAACACATCTTCCAAGTATGTGCTATTATCATCTATTTTATCTCCACAAGGGAAAAGATATGCTCTTAATTCAAAAGATTATGTCTCTCAGATGAAATAGAGGAATCTGAGATGATCTCAGGTAGAAATTAGCCAAACTGCAAACAGAAATGAAAGCAAAACAAGAAAGATCAGAAATCGGGAACTGTGTGGATGGAAAGCCAGATGTTTCAGAAGCCTATGGAACAGGAAGGAGGCCCAGACCTAGCTCTTCAGATGGCCTCCAGCTATGTGTCATTAAATTGAGAGATATGCTTGAGTTGAGCATGGAAGTAAAGAAACTAAGCAGTCGCACAAACTAATTTCGGAAGAGAACTTTGATTCTGGCTACTGGCAGATGGAATTGGGTGGAGGCAACAGATCAAAAGTTTACCGTCTAGGTGAGGGCCTCTAGAGGCTGGAGTCTGGGGCCAGGATTCAAGTGTTGATACTTTATTTGGAAAGTGCAAGCCCAGGGCTGTGAATGCAATGAAAAATAAAAGTGAAGCACAGAGAGATGAAAGCTTCAGGATGAGCCTCGAAGTCGCTGGGAATCTCTCAGGCAGCACTGTAATCCTATCTCAGAGTAGTTTACAAAAGGAACAAAGAAAGAGGGTGCATCTGCTTTGCTTCTCCGATGCCCATTTCTTATTAGTGGAGAGTTTCTCGTGGCGGGTCATTCCAGCTTGTGTCCCCCAGTCCCTCATTGCTATGCAGAAAGCATGCCCCATACTCTCTTTAATAACCATACCAAAATGGTGATTAAATTTCATTCCCTTCTCCCATCAAAGAAACCTGATGAGGCTTCTCAGCCAAGCCAAGGAATGGGAGGGTGACTCAGTCCCAGGCGTGCCATGCAGTCATATGAGCCACGGGGCCTGGGCCTTCACGAGGACTCCAGCCAGCTCAGGAAGCTGGGCAAGGCTGGTGGCAGCATCGCCTGGGCTACGTGTGTTGCCGCTGTGAAGGAAACAATAGCTGAATCTGAAACACCTCTACGGTGCATTACCTATGAAACTATAAGCCTGGACTGAAAATGTCTGTGAGTTTTCAAGTCTGAAACTGATGTTTATGTTCTCAAACTTAACCAGTCTATTAATTCTGTATGTCTGCCTCAACAAATTACCACAGACTGAGGGGCTTAAAAAATGTAAATTTATTTTCTCACATTTCTGGAGACCAGAAGAAAATCAAGGTGTTGGCAAGCCCATGCTTCTTCTGAAGGCTCTAGGAGAGAAACTACCATGTGTACTGAGACTTCTGGTAGCTCCAGGCATTACTTAACTTGTGGCTGTTTCACTCCACTTTCTACCCCCAACTTTGCCACTTTCTCCTTGTACTCAGGTCTCTTCCTTCTCTTTCTCTGAAAAGGACAGTCATCATTGCATTTAGGGCCCATTTAGATAATCCAGGATTATCTCATCTTGAGATCCTTAATTATATATGCAAAATTCTTTTTCAGATAAGGTAACATTCAGGGATTCCAGGAATTAGGACATAGCTATTTTGGGAAGCCACTATTCAATCCACTACAGGAACAGGTTGTTAAATCCAACAGTCTTCAAAAAATGAATACTCTAACATCCACTGCAAATGTGGCCTAAGGTACAAAGGTCAATGAATAATCTTCCAGAGGGCTAAATTAGAGGCCCCAGAGAACAAGACAAGGGAATTTTTCCATGTTTCAGCACTAAGGCAAGATAGATAGGCTAACCCTGAAAAGATACCATAGCTGGAGAAAAGAATATTTGCAATCCTGACCACCAGGATTTAATAGTTGCTATAAAGTAATGCTATCTTGGTGTTTTCCACCTTTCTTGCTCTTAGTGGGGGTTACTGAAACTGACCCAAAAGTCCCATAGACAGTTTTTTGAATAAATAGAAATTGATCCTCTGGTCTTAAAGCTTGAAAGTTACATTTGTTTCATCTGAGTTCCTTCCTCAGGAAACCATCTTCAGGTGTCAAAAAAGATATTAAAGAACTGAAACTCACGAAATCACCACATCCAGACAGTGTCATATGCCAGACCCTTCATTCATGCTGATTGCTTCCCTGTTCCTCCCTAGTTCCTGTTTTCTTACATATTGTTACATTTCTTCCCTGTTATGGGAAGTCTGTCAGGGAGATGGATTTGACGCTGAGCTCCCCTCTCCTCTGCTGCAGCACCAGATTAAAGCCTTCTTCCTTGGTAATACTTGTCTCAGTCATTGGCTTTCTCTGCGGTGAGCAACAGGGCCTAGGCAGAAGCCCTGGTGTTTTGGTAACATTGCATCATGAATAAATTGGGGTGCTTCACCACTGAAGGTATCCAAGTGTGTGCAAGCAGGGGAAGGTTGAAGGGAAGCAGGCAGTTTTTCTGTATATTTTTAAGAGACACAGTCTCACTCTGTCATAATTTGCCTTTAATTTAACGTTATATCATAGAGACCTACCTCCCAAACTCATGGAAAATACTGCGCATCATACACAAATCCTAGATTTAGTGGTTCCATTCCAATTGTCTTGATTGAGTAAGGGATGACTGTAATCTATTGCATGAAGAAAGATAAATGTAGCAGAAACCCTGGCAGAAACCACTAGTAGTTCACACACACACACAGACACAAAGTGTTTTTTCTTTCCTAAAAGCAGAATTGTAGCTTGTGATTAAGATATAGACTACATGGAGACTGCATTTATCAGTCCCTTTACTGCTAGATGTGGCCACATGACTGTTCAAAACCAATGGATGGTGAGTGACTGTGAGTGACTGTAGCGTGGGCGTGTCCTGGAAAGTCTTCAGCATGCACCTTGCCATGCCGTTTCCCCCTTCTTGCTGGCTGGAGTAACCAAAAAGACCTTGGAAGATCCATGTTCCAGAGAGAAGAGCCATTGTCAGCTGAAGTCTCTGAATGATTTTTCAGGGCAAAGTCACTACGGAGCTGCTCAGTGAAGTATTGGACACACCATGAATTTTTATATATGTGAAAAATAAAGTACTTCGTCCTTTGTCTTGTTATTTTGAAGTCTCTTATTATAGAAGCTAAGCCTTTTTAGAAGAATTTTAGATAATTCACTTCAATTAAAATAATTACTTAGGAATTATTATTGTTAGAGAATGCATTAGGTATTGTGGGGAAGAGAAAAAACACAGGCAGGTAGAGAGAATCGACGTTTTAAGGAGCTTTAGGTTATTGGAGGTATCTGAAGAAATAACAGAATAAATACCAGACAAATAACTAGAATACGAACTCTCGTGTGATGAGCTCTAGAGCAGATAGTAGGAAGAGCAAAATGTGCATGGGGGAATCAGAAAAGACATGGCAGGAAAATGCAACATTTGGACTGGAGGTCTGGCTCAGATAAGAGGTGGTCAGGTATAAATCCAGAAGAGAGAAAAGAGCAACTAAGTAGTTTTACACACTATAGTAAGAAGAGTCATTGTGTGCATATTCAAATGTGATGAGCACGTAGCATGTGTGAAATATTAGCTACATCCTGTGAGGAATATAAAAAAATAATGACTGCTTCTCCTCTCAATGGACTTGTAAGTTAGCAAGAAATATGAGGCAACCACAGAATTAACACTAAATACAGAATCTGATGAGTGCTACACGGGACATAGGAACAAAAACCTGTTAAAAAGGAAAAGCTTAAAATTCTTAAGGGTTAATTTTGTGGAACTTCTTAGATGTGGCCACAGTTAAGCAACAATACTGTTTTCATTTGTAAAATGTAAAAGGTATATAATAGAACCCAGAATGTTATTGTTTTTAATGTTAAATGAACTAGGACAGCAGAATGTGTGAGTGCCTGGAAACACGCTAAACACGCTGGTGTGGAGATTGTTACGGTGTTCGTTGTTTTGTTGCTGCATTTTGCTTTGGGTCGTGGAGGTTGTGTAGAGTTTGGATAAGCAGACGTCATATCAATTTTGGTAGAAAGACTACCTTGCACAAACTGTAGAATCAGTAATAGCCAGGGACCATTCAGAGCTTAAGGGACAGTTGGATTTCACTGTGACATGATATAGACAGAGTAGCAGATGGCCTCCCTTCACTGCCATGCTAACGTGTTTGGATGTCATTTGCTTAGTGGGGACAGACTATGCACTAAATGTATTTGAGCAAGGAAGCTACAAGCTAAAAGTTATCGTAAGTTCTTTGGCCAGATTAAAATTCAGAGAACCTGGAAGTAGAGTGACCCAGATAGAAGGCTATTTTCATAATCCAGTGAGAGGTAATTAAAGTATATAGTTAGAACCACAGATGTGGGGAAGAAAATGACGGGAAGACTTTGAGAAACATCACAAAAATAGAATTTATAGAACATAGCAATTGATTACATGTGAGAACTGAAAGTAAAGTGAGAAAGAGAAAATAAAAAGGTCTCAGGTTTGTAAGTGATCAGGATCATGAAGGTGGTAATTTCTTTTTTTTTTTAATTGCATTTTAGGTTTGGGGTACATGTGAAGAACATGCAAGATTGTTGCATAGGTACACACATGGCAGTGTGATTTGCTGCCTTCCTCCCCATCACCTATATCTGGCATTTCTCCCCACACTATCCCTCCCCAACTCCCCACCCCCCGCTGTCCCTCTACTATTTCCCCCAGACAGACACCAGTGTGTGATGCTCCCCTCCCTGTGTCCATGTGTTCTCATTGTTCAACACCCACCTATGAGTGAGAACATGTGGTGTTTGATTTTCTGTTCTTGTGTCAGTTTGCTGAGAATGATGGTTTCCAGGTTCATCCATGTCCCAACAAAGGACATGAACTCATTGTTTTTGATGGCTGCATAATACTCCATGGTGTATATGTGCCACATTTTCCCTGTCCAGTCTATTATCAATGGGCATTTGGGTTGGTTCCTGTCTTTGCTATTGTAAACAGTGCTGCAACGAACATTCGTGTCCATGTGTCCTTATAGTAGAACGATTTATAATCCTTTGGATATATACCCAGTAATGGGATCGCTGGGTCAAATGCAATTTCTATTTCTAGGTCTTTGAGGAATCGCCACACTGTCTTCCACAATGGTTGAAATAATTTACACTCCCACCAACAGTGTAAGAGTGTTCCTATTTCTCCACATCCCCTCCAGCATCTGTTGTCTCCAGATTTTTTAACGATTGCCATTCTAACTGGCGTGAGATGGTATCTCAGTGTAGTTTTGATTTGCATTTCTCTAATGACCAGTGATGATGAGCATTTTTTCATATGTTTGTTGGCCTCACGTATGTCTTCTTTTGTAAAGTGTCTGTTCATATCCTTTGCCCCCTTTTGAATGGGCTTATTTGTTTTTGTCTTGTAAATCTGTTTTAGTTCTTTGTAGATTCTGGATATGAGCTCTTTATCAGAAGGGTAGACTGCAAAATTTTTTCCCATTCGTTTGGTTGCCGATTCACTCTAATGACTGTTTCTTTTGCCGTGCAGAAGCAGTGGAGTTTAATTAGGTCCTATTTGTCTATTTTGGCTTTTGTTGCCAATGCTTTTGGTGTTTTGGTCATGAGGTCTCTCCCCACACCTATGTCCTGCATGATTTTGACTAGGTTTTCTTCTAGAGTTTTTATGGTGTTAAGTCTTATGTTTAAGTCTTTAATCCATCTGGAGTTAATTTTAGTGTAAGTGTCAGGAAGGGGTCCAGTTTCTGCTTTCTGCACATGGCTAGCCAGTTTTCCCAACACTATTTATTAAACAGGGAATCCTTTCCCCATTGCTTGTTTTTGTCAGGTTTGTCAAAGATCGGATGATTGTAGATGTGTGGTGTTGCTTCCGAAGCCTCTGTTCTGTTCCATTGGTCTATGTCTCTGTTTTGGTACCAGTACCATGCTGTTTTGATTACTGTAGCCTTGTAGTGTAGTTTGAAGTCAGGTTGCATGATGCCTCCAGCTTTGTTCTTTTTGCTTAGAATTGACTTGGCTATGCGGGCTCTCTTTCGGTTCCATATGAAGTTTAAGGTGGTTTTTTCCAGTTCTGTGAAGAAGGTCATTGGTAGCTTGATGGGGATAGCATTGAATCTATAAGTTACTTTGGGCAGTATGGCCATTTTCACAATATGGATTCTTCCTAACCATGAACATGGAATATTTCTCCATCTGTTTGTGTCCTCTCTTATTTCATTGAGCAGTCGTTTGTAGTTCTCCTTGAAGAGGTCCTTTACGTTCCTTGTTAGTTGTATTCCTAGGTATTTTATTCTCTTTGTAGCAATTGTGAATGGCAGTTCATTCTTGATTTGGCTCTTTTTAAGTCTGTTATTGGTGTATAGGAATGCTTGTGATTTTTGCACACTGATTTTGTATCCTGAGACTTTGCTGAAGTTGCTTATCAGTTTCAGGACATTTTGGGCTGAGACGATGGGGTCTTCTAGATATACAATCATGTCATCTGCAAATAGAGACAATTTGACTTCCTCCTTTCCTATTCGAATACTCTTTATTTCTTTTTTCTTGCCTGATTGCTCTGGCTAGAACTTCCAATAATATATTGAATAGGAGTGATTAGAGAGGGCATCCTTATCTAGTGCCAGATTTCAAAGGGAATGCTTCCAGTTTTTGCCCATTCAGTATGATATTGGCTATTGGTTTGTCATAAATAGCTTTTATCATTTTGAGATATATTCCATCAATACCTAGTTTATTGAGGGTTTTTAGCATAAAGGGCAGTTGAATTTTGTCAAAGGCCTTCTCTGCATCAATAGAGATAATCATGTGGTTTTTGTCCTTAGTTCTGTTTATGTGGTGGATTATGTTTATAAACTTGTGTATGTTGAACCAGCCTTGCATCCCCAGGATGAAGCCTACTTAATCATGGTGGATAAGCTTTTTGATGTACTGTTGCAATCAGTTTGCCAGTATTTTATTGAAGATTTTTGCATCTATGTTCATCATGGGTATTGGCCTGAAATTTTCTTTTCTTGCTGAGTCTCTGCTGGATTTTGATATCAGGATGATGTTGGTCTCATAAAATGATTTGGGAAGGATTCTCTCTTTTTGTATTGTTTGGAATAGTTTCAGAAGGAATGGTACCAGCTCCTCTTTGTATGTTTGGTAGAATTCGACTGTGAACCCATCTGGACCTGGGCTTTTATGGGTGGTAGGCTCTCAATTGCTGCCTCAACTTCAGACCTTGTTATTGGTCTATTCAGGGTTTTGACTTCTTCCTGATTTAGGCTTGGGAGGATGCAAGTGTCCAGTAATTTATCTATTTCTTCCAGGTTTACTAGTTTATGTGCATAGAGATGTTTGTAATAATCTCTGATGATGGTTTGTATTTCTGTGGAATCTGTGGTGATATCCCCTTTATCGTTTTTTATTGCATTTATTTGATTATTCTCTCTCTTTTTTTTTTATGAATCTGGCTCGTGATCTGTCTATTTTGTTGATCTTTTCGAAAAACCAGCTCCTGGATTTATTGATTTTTTTCAAGAAAGAAGTAAACAAAAATTGCTGGTTTGTTTTCGACATATTCTTTGATGCAATGGTGGAACATAGTGGTAGGCTTCTCACTTAGCAGTTGGAAATTTCTGATTGGCAGTTGTAGTGAGAGCTGGGTAACATGCAAGCTGTGCTCTTAGTGGAGAAAGCTGAAACAAAGAATATAAAGTAAGGTTGTTGTGATACTCTGGCCTGGAGATTACTCTGCTCTTTATTTCAAAGGGGGCATTCAATAAATATGCGTGTCAACACAGCTGCGGAATTTGGCATCACCTCTGTCTCCTCATATTTATACCAGCAAAGTGTAGACCTCATTAACAGCCCTGTTATTCTGCATCTGTGCCCTTGTTGCTCAGGATGTCAGACAATGCTGCTAATGAGCTTGAGAGTGTATGTGTAATTCCTTTAGAAGATGAATACAAATGTTAGCTTGGCCTTCGTTCCCTTAAAGGTGTACTGTTTTTCACAAGGCAGAGAAAAATGTGAGATTAGAATAGATTAGTAAAACTCTACTTCATTGTCATTAAATTAAAAAAAAGAAAAACCTGAAGAATCTACTTTCTTTTTTTCAGAAGACTCATTAGGTTCATTATTTCAGTTGATTACTTTATCTCTCATATCTGTCTTAGTGATGGAAGTTTATTTGAAAGTTTGTTTTCTCCAATTTTATAAGAGTTTCCAACATGTGTTCATGTTCTAAAGAGCTTCTGTTCTTTTCTTCCAAACAACTCAGTATTCTTCATTAAATATCATCAGTATCTCCTGCTCTCTGTTTACACACATGCACAGACACATGTTATTGAATAATTCATAATTTGGGATAATTCATAATCCTTGCAGAGTTTATAATAACTCATCTAATTCTGAAAATAAAATTTAAAAATGTGAATTAGTCCCTTCTTCAGTTACTATGAATTTAACAAACTGAGATGTAGCTGCTTCTTTGAATATTTTTATAAGTGGAGATTAATGTTATGTGACATATTTGAACCACTTTATTTAATTATTTACTTGTAAATATGGTCCTTGGAATTAGCTGACTTAAAATATTGCCCTGACTACATTTTGGCTATATATTTTTTAAGTCACATTTGTAACACAGATGTATGATTGATTCTCATCTCTCTGGGATGTGAGTATGAAAGATAACTTAGTAGTGCCAGAGGTGATGATTGCCAGAGGGTAATGGCAGTAGTCGTCCTAGTGATGGTAGCAGCAATATTAGTTAGTGGCAATATCATTGGTAGTAGTGATGGATCAGTTCAGAATTTACGTCTGAAGTCCTGAGGTATATTGAAGAGGGACCATTCTGATGTAGGTAAGTACATAGGACTATGTAGAGTTGCCCAAGGATAAAATGAAGAGTTTGGAGAGAGAAAGGGAAGGCTGATCTGGGACAACTCCCCAGATGGAGAAAATGAAGGAGGATGAGTCAGTACTGGAAAACTCAGAGAAAAGGAAGGGACGGGGGTCAACGAGGAAAGAGTAGTGAACTTTGCCATATGCTGAGAAGAGTTTCAATAACCCGAACACTCATCAAGTGTGGAATGGCTTGAACATTATCTATCAAGTCAGCGGGAACACAACACAGGTATTAATAGGCTTAAGGAAAAAAGATGGTAAACATAAATATGCCATATGAGATGCTTTGTGGTAAAAGAAAAAAGAAAACTAAGATACATCAGTCAGGCGAGGTTGAGAGATGAGCATTTATTGCAAACGAAGTACAGAAACACGGCCAGGCTCATTTGTGTGCACGTTGTAGATGGCTGCTTTCTCCGACAGACAGAGTTGAGAGACTATGAAAAAGGCTGCATGGTACACAAAGCTGAAAGTACTTACCTTTTGGCTCTTTACGGAAAATGCTTACCAACTCCAGCTCTACGTGATCCTGGAAAAATTGATTTTGTAACTTACAGGTAGATACACATTTATTCTTCCTCGAATATATATATATATATATATACACACACACACACACACACACACACACAAATGTATATTTCAAGAAAAAATATTTGTGCAGATTGATTATTTATGTACATACGAGCTTTCCCTTCTTGACTGGATTAGTTTCTCATTTCCACAAAGAATGAACACTGTCCCATAACTTTTTACAGTATGTCATTTAACAAAATAAATTCCATCATCATTCTATCAATTACATAAAACTAAATGTAAATAAAAGTTTAAAATTTTTCACCAAAATATGCTTCGAAAGTCAACTTGATAAAAATAGACTGACTTTCGCATTGCCTACTATTTGAAGTTGCTTTTTAGAGTAAATGGTTGAATTTATGTATAATAAATCACAATTAATTTGTGAGCATACTGAATCATTTTTATATTACAATTATTTTTAATATGAATCATTCAATAAATTATCACATAGTGAATTAAGGAACGATTTAAAAAGCATTTATTACTTACAAATATGCATAGTGTCACAAGCACAGAGAATTAACGAACTTGTTAAACACCACCTTAGTGAGTTATGGTTTCTGTAGTGCTCAATAAAAACAGATGACAAATTTAATTCAATTTGATTATACATTTCTAAATATATGTGGGAGTATGTTGGATTTTGAAAACGCTAGAAATTACTCATTGGCTCGAAGAACAAATACACAGTATGTCACATACATTTCAGGAAATGGATAATAATATCTGATTCCTCAGTTTTTATGAGAGGCCAAATTGAATGTGCTATTAAAAGTCTGAATGCTGCATGTGTTACAGGTGCCAAATTCTAAAATTTCTAATTAATGACTGTCCAATAAACACTAAAATAATGTTACATATGGCTTATATGTTTTTTAATGAGGCTTTTAGAGTTTGCAAAGAACAAGAGCTGGAGCACTAATTTTATTGAGAGATTTTTTAAAAATTAGTGTCCTTCAGAGAATCTAGATGGATATTCAGAAACAGTTAAGCCTGCTAAGTAAACTTTCATAAAATCATATTTTTTAAAATTGTGTTCGAAATGTAGCCAACACACTGGTGTTGCTTCTCCCTTAGACAATGTGAATATTTTTTAAATAAACCTATGTTTGAAGTTTATCTATTTGTATATTTTGCAATGAAATTAAACTTCCTCCTAATTTTATGTATCAAAGTTTTTAGAACTCTTCAAAATTTCACATTATAATAATTTTAATAAATGTATCTGAATTTCTAGCATCTTAAGAATTTGAAATGATCAGGCCGAGTGTCGTGGCTCATGCCTGTAATCCCAGCATTTTGAGAGGCCAAGGCCATTTGAGATCACCTGAGGTCAGGAGTTCGAGACCAGTTTGGCCAACATGGCAAAAGCCCGTCTCTACTAAAAATACAAAAATTTGCCGGAAGTAGTGGCACATGCCTGTAGTCTCAGCTACTCAGGTGGCTGAGGCAGGAGAATCGCTTGAACCCGGGAGGCAGAGGTTGCAGTGAGCCAAGATTGCACCGTTGCACTCTAGTCTGGGTGACAAGAGCAAAACGCCATCTCTCTCTCTCTCTCTCTCTCTCTCTCTATATATATATATATATATACATATATTTTAATGATCAACAATGACTTAGCTTTTATTGCTATACCTTATTTTAAAAAGTGAGTAAAACTGGCCGGCGTCGTGACTCACACCTGTAATCCCAGCACTTTGGGAGGCCAAGGCAAGCAGATCACAAGGTCAAGTGAGCGAGACCATCCTGGCCAACATGGTGAAACCCTGTCTATACTAAAAATACAAAAGTCAGCTGGGCGTGGTGGCATGCGCCTGTAGTCTCAGCTACTTGGGAGGCTGAGGCAGGAGAATCACTTGAACCTAGGAGGTGGAGGTTGCAGTGAGCTGAGCTCACACCACTGCACTCCAACCTGGCGACAGAGCAAGACTGTCTCTAAAAGATAAATAAATAAATAAATATAAAATAAAAAGTGAGCAAAACTGCCTTTAGTGTCAATAAAAAATATTTTTTTCTTTTGAACTTGAAAAGGTTTTAAAGAAGAGATACAGTAGATGATGTCTGAATCATTTGATAACATCTAGATGCCTCCCAGACTTCTTTAGCACTATCTTCTCAAGGATACAGAAATCAACTCCCAGACTTCTTTAGAGCTATCTTCCCAAGGATGCAGAAATATTCTGGCCTATCCGTAACACTTACTCTGAGGACAAGCCAACATCAAACAACATTTACTACTTGAGATAGGTTATTATTGGGAATTTGGGTCTCTCAAGTAAATGGTTCAGAAGGTTCCCTCTTGCTCAACAAGAACAAATGTCAGGATTTTCTCTGTGGCTCGATGCTGCTGGCCATGAAGAGTGTCTGGGGACTGAGCAGGGGCAGGCTCTGTGCCAGACAGGCCAAGACATGAATCCGGCTTTGCTGTCACTAGCCCACCATCCACTCCTGCCTAGGGAGAACAAAGTTGGGAATTCAGTAAGAAGTTAAAGATGAAAGTGGGGACTGCTATGGCAACAAAGAAAGCTGGAGTGCTATTCTCACACACTCTGCATAAACGTCACATGAGAGGGGCTCAGAACCACTTCTCCCATGGCATGTGTAGGACACCAGGACATCCGAGGTGAATGTTCCCTTCCCTCTTCTTTCTCTACCTTCTTCCAGGCCAATCTAAATATTTTGCTTTGCTGAGAACTGGCCATCACTACTTCTCAGGCTTATGAGAGCCACGCTAGTGAAATAGAGTTCACCAACCACCATCGCAGGACATGTGGCGGGGTGTGTCTCATCTGTTCAACTGTCATGCACACTTAAACACCTTACAGGACGAGGAGCATGCAGACGGGCAGGGCAAGACCTTGCACTCCAGCCCCATAGCAGCATGCGGGGCAGGAACCTTGACTCCTGAAGCCCAAGTGGACGTGCTGCAATGCATTCTTTTACCCTTGCCATCTGCAGGCAGCTTAAGCGTAAACCTTGCAGATATACCACAGTCTCCACCTGCATTAGGAAGGAAGGATGAGACATTTCCTAGGATTGGCTCATATCCCTTCCTCAGGCCGGTGGGACCTGATTTGGAGAGTCTCCCATGAGATGCTGATGAGGTTCGTCTAGTGAACAAGCGCTGGTGGAGCTCAGAGAGTGAATAGAGAGGGCTACGACTGGAAGGTGCTGTGTTCTCCTCATGGCAGGGCATAGGGTGTGCTATCTACCGGCCAACTGTGGATCTCCTGAAAGAGACCCAAGTTAAGCCATCACCGACAGATCCCATGGCACTAAAGAGGACTGCCTGGTGGCTGCGTGACACTAACAAGAGCTGCTGTGTAGGGGCTGAGTGGGAGTCATGTGCCTCTACCTGGAGGAGGTTTCACCTGACTCAGAAAATCACCAGGTTACCTGGTTGGGAAGTCTGAGAAATCCACCAGGGCCTTCAGGTAAAAGGTAGCTTTTAATTTTTTTGGAGAATTGTGAACATATTGAAAATATTATATTTATAAATTGATATGAACTTCATTCCTTCTGGTATTCTCTAATTCTTAATTTGAAGCTTATAAAGGGAGCTCTTTATTTTCCTCTCCTGAATTAAGAATTCCTTTTGTGTGCTCTCCATTTCAGCAAACTTGCCAAGATATCTGTCACTAATTTCTTATCTTCACTGTCTTTCTGTCTCCGTGGGGTCTCCAATGTCTCCAGACTTTTGGTAGTCTCTGCATAAACTTAAAAAAAGCAAGCAAATAAAAATCAATAAAATCTTATTTAACTCATTTCTCCTCCTCATTTGAGAGAAGCTTTTTTCCATTATTATAATTGTGAAACAAATGTTCTATACCCATAGCTGGTATTTCCTTACCAACAATTTGATAGTGTGCTGAAATGTGTTCTTTCACACTTATTCTATCAAAATCACCCTTACAAAGACCTTAACCATTTGTATCCTATCTAAAGAAAAGGCTTGTGCTTTTTCATTTACTCTGTCACATCTTAAGAATTTGTGTGTGTGTGTGTGTGTCATGTCTATGGTGAGTTTTGGGAGGTGGAAATATTGAATACAGTCTCATCGACGCAATGAAGAAGAGAAAGTTTGTGTTGAAAGAGGAGATTTTGACAACTGTAGTTAAAATTACAATTTTAAGAAGTAAACAAGAGATTTATAAGCCCAGATAAATATATATAAGATTTTTTGAACTAAAAAATTACAGTAACAATACTTAATAAAATATAAAGATAATATGGCTTCTAAAGCATCTATCACACCAAAAGGTTTTTCTCCTCTTCCAGCTGCAATAGAGATAAGTGAATTTATCCAACAAACATATTGTCTATAATTTGACATATGGTCATATCTTGCTTGCTGATGATAAGCAGCAAAGTTTGGTGATGTTCACAGGTAAGCAAACCTCCCTGTAGTAACCAAAACCAACTATAGCGTGCACTCTCTCCCACTGAGAAGTCCAGCCTTCATTCTGGCCTGCTGCTTCTTTGTCACATGGAGTGTGCCTCTCCTCCCTATAATAGAGCAAATTTAATCCCTCCCATCCCTCACTGTTGTCCATCATTGTAAATCTTGCAAATACACCACAGTCTCCATCTGCATTAGGAAAAAAGGATGAGACATTTCCCAGGACTGGCTCACATCCCCCCCACCCCCAGCCTGTGGGATCTGAGTTTGGAGAGTCTCCAGTGAAATGCTGATGAGGTTCATCTAATAACAAAGAGCTGGATCAACAACAGACTTGCAGGGCAGTTAGAGAAAACAGTCACCACCGGCTCCCCCTAAACAGCGTTAATGACTGGAAAGTTACATGCAATAACCTCAACACACAGAGGTCTTGAAACACCTCTGAAACAGTTTGATTTCACATCTCAAAATGTTCTATGAGATGTGACATCCTCATTTCATTAGTTTATGCATTTGTTTATTGCCATTTTTCCTAGTTCCTAAGTTTCTAAACCCCAGTGCCATAACTATATATGAGGTGACACAGGTTTGAATGATGAGCTACACGTGTAGGAAGACAAGCTGGATGGAAAATAATTGCTTTTCTAGTTGTAAATTGTTATAATACTTGGCCTAGCTCCAAGAAGCATTTGTAGTTAATAATGATAATAATTGTGTGAGCAACACTAAGTAAAACTGACTGAGAGTTTATTTTTGCTAGCGATGCATACGTTTTTAGTTTCCAAAATTGTAGACACCTCCTGAATAAAAATAATAGTAACTTTAAAAAACACTCAGTAGGCCGGGTGCAGTGGCTCAGTCCTCTAATCCCAGCACTTAGAGACGGTGAGGTGGGCAGATAACCTGAGGTCAGGAGTTCAAGACCAGCCTGGCCAATATAGTGAAACTGCATCTCTACAAAAATACAAAAATTAGCAAGGCATGATGGCAGGTGGCTGTAATCTTAGCTACTTGGGAGGCTGAGGCTGGAGAATCTCTTGAACCAGGAGATGGAGGTTGCAGTGAGCTGAGATCATGCCATTACACTCCAGCCTAGGCAACAGAGCAAGGCTCCATCTCAAAAAAAATGAAAAAACACTAGGTAAATTTTTACAGCTAGACATAAAAATTACTATCTTTAAATTTTCTGTCTCACTAAGCCTGGAAAATCAATAATGATGACATTTACCTACTATCATGTGGTCAAAATTCATGTGTGGATATATAAACACATGTGGATGCACATTACCACACAAAGAGCAAAATAATTTTTTGTATTTACCACACAAAGATCTACTTTCTGTAACATTACAATTTGAAGACAGTACAAATAATGGCTAAAAATTTTAAAACTAAACTGAAAATTACACTGAATATAACTCAAAATGCCAGCAGTCATTAGTAAGTGTAAAATTGTGCTGAGATTAAATGACAAACCTTTGGATTTTTGTTTTTGGTGTGAATATGACTTGGTATATTTAAGAACATCATAATTTCAGGAGTGTAAGTGTTAATAATGTTTCTGTCTTGATAAATTACTGTCATTATCTCTAATGATTTAGATTCTATAAATATATACATACTTAAGAAAATAATAATTGCATAATGCCTGAAAAGATAATTGACAACACATTAAAATTATGACATTTTAAATAAATTTACCCATATCTATTGTCTATTAAGAATTCTTGGCTGGAGGCGGTGGCTCACGCCTGTAATCCCAGCACTTAGCGAGGCCGAGGCGGGTGGATCACTTGAGGTCAGGAGTTCAAAACCAGCCTGTCCAACATGGCGAAACCCCGTCTTTACTTAAAATACAAAATTAGCCAGGCGTGGTGGTGCATGCCTGTAATCCCAGCTACTCAGGAGGCTGAGGCAGGAGAATTGCTTGAACCTGGGAGACGGAGGCTGTAGTGAGCCAAGATCGTGCCACTGCATTCCAGCCTGGGTGACAAGAGCAAAACTCCTTCTCAAAAAAAAAAAAACAAAGAATTCTTGACAGAGTGAACATTCCTGCCCCACTCTGAGGTGTACACATGAAGTGCTTCACCAACACACCTGTTGTATCTGAAGCTATGGCAGTAAAATGGAGAAAATGCTAGATATTTAAAATACTTTTAACAGATCTATTGATGGTCTAAGCTAAATGAAAGGCAAATAGGAAAGATCTTTGTTTATTTACCCTCACTGCCTTCAAATGGTTTCTAATTCATCCCCACCTCCAGTCTCTTCTCCCTCCAGGGCATATCTCACAGCTTTTCTGTTGGTCCTGAGCAGGCTAGTGCAGAAGCTCTATCTCGCATGCACTGCAAGAATTCTTCCCTCCTGCCTGCTTAGTCATGATCTTTGGCTGGGCGTCCTGCAATGGGAAAGAGGATTGTGCCAGTGTCTTCCTCTTTCTATATAGTTCCTTTTCTTCAAGGAATTCAAGAACAGGACAGGGGAGAGTCAATTAGAGGAGACAGTTGATACATGAGGTACTACGTGGCACGGCATGGATTCTGTTACTAGAGTTCTCTCTTGCCTAACATGGCAATGGTCAACAGGCTTCCTATTTAGTGCATCACGAAATGTCAGTACTCACATGCAGTATCTTATGAAATCTTGAAAGTCTTCAGGGCTTCCCAGTGCAAGCAGAACATTCACTAATTGCCAAGGACACTACTCGTTGTCCAGTTTTTCTACAGTAACAGAGATTAACTGAACAAATGAAAACCAAGCTAAACAAGATAATTCTCAGTATAAAATTTAGCTTGCAGTGACTGTCTGACTAAGGGCTCACTGATGAGAAGTAGAAATGATATGAGCCATTTTCACATAGAACTCAGCTGGTCTCAGCTATAAGTATGAAGTATCACAAGCCAGCTTTGACCATACAGAGGACAGTGTCCTAGAAGATGATGGAATAACAGACAAAAGGATCCTGGATCCCCGAACAATTATGTGGAGCAGAGATGCCTCTTCAGTCTGCACCACGAACTTCTGAAGAGCTATGTTAGAAAATTTGTAGGCCATTATATGGAAGGATCTCTTTTTTATTAGCTTAGACATTTCCCTTTTTAATAGCCCAGCTGAACTACTATGACTTACCCTCACCTCCTGCTGTGTCTCCCTCATCCTGACAGAAAGCACCTTCTTAGAAAGATCTTACCATAAAGATTCTGACTTGTCTACCTCCTTGGTTGTCCAAGATACTCAAGGGAAATTTACATACCATTGCCACTTCAAATAATGGAGGCACTGCTCCATGTGGTTGCTCTTTTAATCAAAGCAGATAGCACTGCCAACCTCTTAGTTTTTGATTTCTGCAGGCAGAACGCAGTCAAAAGTCTCTGCGTATCCTGGTTCCCAAACATCTGTGAGAAGGCAGATCTCAGTGTTTCCCTCTTCCATCCCCTAGCCTCTCCCTCAGTACCCCTTAAGAGTTTTACATGTGGCTCATTGGAGAAAGACCAATGAAAGGAGAATGCCACTGCATCCACACTGGGTAGCCAGGTTTTTCTAGCTTGGATAATTCTTTCCAGACTTTTAGGCTGGGATGGAGGTGAGTTATTAATACTTCTTGGATCTGTTCTCTATTCAGCACTGTGATGGTTAATTTTATGTGTAAACCCAACTCAGTCCAGGGTGCCCAAATATTTGTTTAAGTATTGTTCTGGGTGTGTCTGTGAGGGTGTTTTTGGAAGAGATCAACATTTGAATCAGTTGACTGAGTAAAGCAGACTGCCCTCTCTGATATGGGGGACCTCATCCAATCAATTGAAATGAATAGAATCAGAAAGGCCTACCATCCCCCTGGGCTAGAGGGAGCTTCTGTTGCTTGATTGCCTTCAAACTGAGACATTTGCTTTTTCCTGCCTTGAACGGAAACATTGTGTCTTTGTGGGTCTTCAGCTTGATGACCTTCAGACTTGAACCACACCATCAGTTCTCCTGGCTCTCAGGCTTTGAACTCCGACTGAAATTATATCATTAGCTCTGCGAGGTCACTAGCTTTTAAACTACCTTATTGATTTTGGGACTTGTGAGTCTCAATCCAGACTCCTGTGATCAATTCCTTACAGTAAATTACTTTATATGTACGTGTACATATACTACACACACATATATTCATATACACATTATATATACACATGTACATATACACACATTATATATAAATATACACATTATGTATACACAATATACATACACACATACACATTTATATATACATATACCCATATACATACACACATATATACATATGCACATTACATATATACATATGTACCCATAAATATACACATATGTACATATACACATTATATATATCCATAAATATACACATATGTACATATACACATTGTATATACACAAACACATATACACATATACACATTATGTATACACATATATACATACACACACATACACATTATATATACACACACATACACATATACACATGTATACACATATATACACACACACATTTATATATACAGATACAGATACACACATATATAAATATACACATTACATATATACATATATACCTATATATCTATATACATATACACATTATATATACCCATAAATATACACATATGCACATGTATACATTATATATACACAAACATATATACATATATATACATTATATATACACACATATACATATACCTATTATATATACACATATGTACATACACATGCATACACATATACACACACATATATACACATACACATTATATACACAAATACACACACACACACACACACACACACACACATACACATCCTATTTGTTCTGCTCCTCTGGAGAATCTGACGAGCACAAGCACCTTTCCTTTGTACGTGGGTACTTATCACCTATTCTTAACTTTGGGACTTGAACTAAAATTCTGAGACCTCAAGAAAAATTACACTTATTATCTTAGTAAAATGTGTTTTAGCATCAAATTCAGTGAGAAACAGAAAAATAATATTTAAATATAACACGTGTTTTTGACCTAAAATAAATCACTTTTCAAACAATGGAAGCAACTAGAAGCTAAAGGATTCCAGCAATGGGGGTGGTGGGGAGAGGACTTGATGGAATTTTGTGTCAAATAAAGGTTACTTATATGGTAATTTTAATATTTAATCAAATAAAGATTACTGATATGGAAGTATCCTTAATTGCCATGCATATTGGCAAACAGGCCATTTAAACCTAGATTTGGGCACTATTTCTGTCTCTCTCTTTTGTCAGATACCAAATAAAGTCAGTTTGTAAATAATCCTAATTGACATGAGTTTGTATAAGTAAATGCTCTTCAACAATTTTTTTAGAAGTTGTAAGTAAGAAGAATAATATGGTTTTATCTCTATTCATTTCAATAATAGCAAAAAATAGCACGTGGAACAGTTACTGTATGCTAATTGTGGCTTAAAATTTAAACTCGTAATTTCTCACAGCTGCCTAAAGAGGCAAATATATTTTCACCCTCTTTTAAGATAAAGAAATTGAAGCACAGAAGTTTAAGACACATGCCAGCAGGGGGTGGGGAGTTGGGAGGGATAACATGGGGAGAAATGCCAGATATAGGTGATGGGGAGGAAGGCAGCAAACCACATTGTCATGTATGTACCTATGCGACAATCTTGCATGTTCTTCACATGTACCCCAAAACCTAAAACGCAATAAAATAAAATAAAATAAAAAGACACATGCCCAAGGCCCAGAAGTACAGAGTCGAGGTACAGGAGCAGAAGTCACAGCCCTGCCTTCTGAACTATACTAGTTCACTTAGAAGTTCTGGGTAGATGAGGCTTAATCATACCAAATAGTAAGGGGAAAAGCTCAGAAAAGTGCAGTGAAGGTGAAAGTGTACTGAAAATATATTTATTTGGGGTGATTTAGGGATGCTGATGGGCATGGTCTTTGATGCTACCACTGAAAACAGATATTCTGACACAGGTGGAAATAAGATATGGTTTTTATTTGTTATTTGTTCATGATTGCAGCACCTTTAAAATAACTGACATTAAAGTTCTTTCCAAAGCAGTTTTTTGCAGTTAATGTTATTCTATCATTGTGTATCATATTGTTAATTTAATTTTTTTTGAGATGGAATTTTGCTCTTGTTGCCCAGGTTGGAGTATAATGTCGCAATCTTGGCTCACTGTAACCTCCGCCTCTGGGTGCAAGTGATTCTCCTGCCTCAGCCTCCTGAGTAGCTGATATTACAGGCACGCACCATCATACCCAGCTAATTTTTGTCTTGTTAATAGAAACGGAGTTTCTCCATGTTGGTCAGGATGGTCTCGATCTCCTGACCTCAGGTGATTCACCCACTTCAGCCTCCCACAGTGCAGGATTACAGACATGAGCCACTGTGCCTGGCCCACATTTTTTTAATCCATTTGTTGGTCAATGGTCATTTAGGTTGGTTCCACATCTTTGCAACTGCAAATTCCGCTGCTATAAATATGCATGAGTAAGTGTTATTTTAATAGAATGACTTCTTTTCCTTTGAGTTAACAGACCCAATAGTAAGATTGCTGGATTGAACAGTAGATCTACTTTTAATTCTTCAAGAAGTCTCCATACTGTTTTCTGGAGTGGTTGTACTAATTTGCATTCCCACCAGCAGGGTAAAAGTGTTCCCTTTTCACCGCATCTACGCCAACATCTATTGTTTTTCTCTACATTTTAATTGTAGACATTTCATATTGCTAATTTTAAAAACTATTTGCACATATACTAATTGGACTTCCATCACAAATTCTGAGATCCACCCAACTCCCTCAAACAAATGCCAGAGAGGACCCCAGGGCTTAGAATCAAGATTGTTTTCATGTCAGGGCAAGGAGAGGCATTCGGAGATGTATACCTTCCTTTAAGTAAAAATTCAGTATTTTAAAATTATTTTAAGCGGGAATGAATCGTTTTCTACTTTTATTTTAGATTAAGTGGGTACATGTGCAGGTTTGTTACATGAGTATATTGTGTGATGTTAAGGTTTGGAATTCAATTGATCTTGTTGCACAGATACTGAGTATAGTACTCAATACTTAATTTTTCAACATTTGTCCCCATTCCCTTTCTCCTCCCTTGTATTAGTCTGTTCTCATGGTGCTAATAAAGACTTACTCTGGACTGGGTAATTTATAAAAGAAAGAGGTTTAATTGACTCACAGTTCCACAGGGCTGTGGAGGCCTCAGGAAACTTATTAATACAATCACGGTGGAAGGGTGGAAGGGAAAACAAATAGTCCCTCTTCGTGGGGTGGAAGTGCTGAGCAAAAGGGGGAAAAGTCCCTCATGAAACTATCAGATCTTGTAAGAACTCACTCACTGTCATGGGAACTGAGGGTAACTGCCCCCATGATTCAATGACCTCCCATTGGATCCCTCCCATGACGTGTGAAGAGTATGCGAACTGCAATTCAAGATGAAATTTGGGTGGTGACACAGCCAAATGATACTACTCCTCTGGTAGTTCTCAGTGTTGCTTGTTTACATCTTACATCCATGGGTACCCAATGTGTAGCTTCCACTTGTAAGTGAGAACATGCAGTATTTGGTTTTCTGTTTCTGCATTAATTTGTTTAAAATAATGACCTCTGGCTGCATCCATGTTACTGCAACAAACATGATTTCATTCTTTGTGATAGCTTTGTAGTATTATATAGTGTATATGTACCACGTCTTCTTTATCCTGTCCACCGTTGATGGGCACTTGGGTGGATTCCATGTCTTTGCTGTTGTGAATAGTGCTATAATGAACATGTGAGTGCATATGTCTTTTTGGTAGAATAATTTGTTTCCTTTTTGATATACATCCAATAATGGGATTACTGAATTGAATGTAGTTCTGTAGTTCTGTTTTAAGTTCTTTGAGAAATTGGAGGGACTTCTACTTTATTTTTATTTCATTCATTACATTTGCTTTGCTAGTTATTGAATTTATGCTTATTAATTCGCACTTGATTACTTTTTATACAGACATGTTTGTCATTTCCTACTCCAACTTTCATATATATAATAAGCTGAGGTTTTTGTAAATGAAATGCAAACATGTTTTCATGGAAAATATTAACTTAACTAATTCTTTGGTAAAAACACTCAACTTTGTATTTATCACAGTATTCCAGAAATCCAGGTGCCTCATTCAACCTGTCTATAGTACTAATGAGCCCTCTCACTCTCCCTTTCAGGCTTAAAAAAATCCAAATTAGAGCAGCCAGGGAATAGGACCCATGGAAGGCATGGGGCAGCTCTAAGTAAATAGTCTGATTTTTTTTTTTTTTTAAAGAAAGAATTTCACTCTTATTGCCCAGGCTAGGGTGCAATGGCATGATCTCGGCTCATTGCAACCTCCACCTCCCGAGTTCAACTGATTCTCCTGTCTCAGCCTCCTGAGTTGCTGAGATTACAGGCGTGTGCCACCATGCCCGGCTAATTTTCTTTCTTTTTAGTAGAGACAGGGTTTCACCATGTTGGTCAGGCTGGTCTTGAACTCCTGACCTCACATGATCTGCCCACCCCGGCCTCCCAAAGTGCTGTGATTACAGGCGTGAGCCACCACGCTTGGCCAACTAATTTCTTTATTAAAAGTCCTGCTACAGCCCTGAGCATGACACTGAAAAAAATGGAAGACTTTCTGACTCATTAGAAACATCACAGCAAGAACCTTTCCCAATGCACAGTGGCATCATGTTTGGCAGCACGGAAACTCTGCTACACTTGCTCCCCCCACCCGAGGGAAAGGGTTTACCTTGAAACCAGTGGTGCACTGAAATGTGCCACTGACTGGGAAGGCCTGCTCTCTGGTGGAGCTTGTCTGGAGCTGGCTGGGGCTGACAGCTCACACCGAGACTCTGCACAAACTGCTGCATTCCATGTGTGAACAACATGTGGCCCAGGGTGGCAGCTGTCTTGAGGCTTTCTAGCAAAGCAGCACTGTGACTTGGAAAGGAAAAGGGCCTTAGGGTTTGTATTAATTCATTTTCACACTGCTGATAAAGACGTATCCAAGACTGGACAATTTACAAAAGAAAGAAGTTTATTAGACTTACAGTTCTACGTGGCTGAGGAGGCCTTACAACCATGGTGGAAGGTGAGGAGGAGCAAGTCACCTCTTACATGGATGGCAGCAGGCAAAGAGAGAGAGCTTGTGCATGGAAACTCACATTTTTTAAACCATCAGATCTCATGAGATTTACTCCCTATCATGAGAACAGCATGGGAAAGACCTGCCCCCATGATTCCCTCCCACAGGGTTCCTCCTGTGAAACATAGGAATTGTGAAAGTTACAACTAAAGATGAGATTTGGGTGGGATACAGCCAAACCGTATCAGGGTCATTCATCCTGGGTTCCCTTCCTACTTTTGCCATTTTGAGTGATCTTCTGCACATCATTTAATGTTGCTAAGCCTCAGTTTTTTTTAACTGCAAAATGAACATTCTTACCTTACAGTGTTGATGACAGTTAAATAAGTTTGACAGCAAATATCCGATTTAATTGTGAAATACTAAAAAGCATTCCATTTAAATTCAAGACGAGGAGAAATGTTCCTTTCGCTATTATATTTAAAATTGGGTGGAAGATTCTAGTCAATATAATAAATAAAACTATGAAAAAATAGAATATATAGGATTAGAAAGGAAGAAATAAAAATTGGACACTCATCTAAAGTACCATTGTTTGCCCAAGAAACTCAGGATAATCTAGAAACAATAGGACTAAAGAACTCAAAAGTGTTTCTAGCTGTATGATCAATGTAAAAATTGACACTCCTGTATGTCAACAATAAACATACAGAAAGCATACTTTTTTTTTTTTTTTTTTTTTTTTTTTGAGACGGAGTTTCGCTCTTGTTACCCAGGCTGGAGTGCAATGGCGCGATCTCGGCTCACCGCAACCTCCGCCTCCTGGGTTCAAGCAATTCTCCTGCCTCAGCCTCCTGAGTAGCTGGGACTACAGGCACATGCCACCATGCCCAGCTAATTTTTGTATTTTTAGTAGAGACGGGGTTTCACTTTTAAAGACATCTATTTTATAATAGCTGTAAGAATTTAATATTTATGGAAATTCATCTGAAAAGATATGGAGCACATTTATGGGGGAACATGCAGTACTACTGAAAAAAGACCAGAGAAGACTTAAGTAAACAGAAAGACATAGTATATCACATGTGAAAACACTCAGCACAGTAAAATATCATTTGCCTAAATTTACCTGTCAATTCAATGCAATTTCAACATAAATCCCAACGGGATTCCTTTTAGGGAACTTTTAAAACTGACTTAAGTGTTCATATGTAAATGCTAAGGACTAAAACTAGTCAAGACATTCCTGAAGAAGAGAACGGCTCCATTAGCACTTCTAGATATCACAAGCTGCTATAAAGCTATGGTGATGAATAGAACTCTCACCAGGATAGACCAGTGCAACAGAGCAGACAGCCCAGAAATAAACCCACAACACAAGGAAACTCTGTAAGTAGCAGGGGAGGCTTGAAAAAGCAGTGGAACAGTGTTTTGATGAATAGTGCTGTTTATCCTCATTGAAAGAATATCATTGATATACATAAAAAGGAAATTTCAGGTAAATTCAAGATTAAGGTGTAACAAAGAAAAATACTTTAACGTTTTTGAAAAATAATTTCAGTAATTTTTGAAAAAATTATCAGAGAAGATGTACTCAGGCTAGAAAAGATTTCTTTAAAAAGTTCAAAATTGTAATTATAAAGGAAAAACTGATAAAGTCAAGTATTTTAGAGTCTGAAATTTCTATATTACAAAAGATACTATGACAAATAGAAAGACACGTCTAGACTGGAGAAAACATTTGTAACACATGCAAATGACAACAGATTAGAATGAAAGATACATAAAGAACTCCCAAAAATCAATATATTTTTAAAATGAGGATTGTAATTGAAAAGCAAGCAAACAATATGAAAAGGTAATTCACAAAACTTATAGGACATACTAGTGAAAAATAAACATACAAAAATGCTTTCGGTTTTATTTTTTGGCAGAGAAATGCAGATTAAAATCACAGTGAGACGGAATATAGCGACAAGATTTTGCAAGTCTAACAATGCTAAGACTCCTAAGTAAGCATATGGGGACATAAAATTCCTAACATTCAGCTAGTGGAAATTTAAATTTACACAACCACTTAGCAGAGTAATTTGGCAATATTTGAGAAATATATGCATATACCACAAACCAGCAATTATATTAAATACATTCACATATCCACATGTGGGTCTACATTCATTGCATTCTCTCTACTAGTCTATTAAATATTTCATAATGAAAATACGCTTTTTTGAAGGTGAAAAATGTTTGTGTGTGCATATACCCACATGAGAAGTAATTTAAATCTTTTTAGTAATTTTAATCTGAAAGCTCACTAAAACGCATACTTCTATAACACATTATTTTATTCTTAATTGTGTCACTAATAACCTCTCCACTTCTGGAAAATTGTTCTAGGCATTTATGTTCCTTTTTAGAAAGGGAATTATTGAATAAGAAGAATTACATCTTATTCATGTCTCTGTCTTCCCCATTATCATCATCACATATTTTGCATTTAATGTGTGCTCAAAAATATGAAGTTTATTTGAGAAGCTTGGCACTCACTAATCCAGGTCCAGCAAAGAAAGCAGAATGCCCTTTGGGGTGAGTGGCCAAGAAAGAGTTATGGAAAATTATTGTTTCTGAGCTACTTATATGCACGAGCTCCAGTTTATGGATTCTTCTGAATTTTAGTACTGGATGGAGTATTGACAGGAGAGTGTTTAGGGGCTCATCTCCCTTGATATAATTCCATTCCAAATCTCCAGTGTGAGTTGGTTTCCCCGATGCATTGAGATACCCTGGGAATCGGACTGTGGAACTAGACCCCTGTTACACAGTGCACCCAGAAAACAAATATGAAAGCTTAAAAGTAGCAGTGTGTTCCTCAGGATGAAAAGTTTATTTATCTCCAGGGTCCAACATAGTACTTACTATCATTAAGAAGAGTGTATGTAGTTTTAATGTTTTCTAACTGCCCTTTTAAATGTACTTTAGACTAAATTGTTTGCAATCTAATTTTGCAAATATTTAATTGCATCCTGCTCAACCATTAAGAAAGTATTGTGAGGCACTGTCAGTAGTTTTGATTATATCATAAATTACGTGTTTCTGTCAAATGATTATTTTCTATGGTTTTTTATGTCTCCTTTTTTGTGATACATAAGCATAAATAACTTCTAGATATGAATAATACATCAAACAAAGTAGAGCTCAATAGCATTAATCCACTTTTATATAAAAATCAATTGCTACATTTCTGGCATCCAGTTCCAACTTACTGCCTGTTCACAGTAATATCTGTTCATTTGACATTCTTGAAGAAAAACAAAACTGAGACAGCTGAAATGTATCATTCTTTCTATAATAAAAAACTGAAATATACATCTGTCAGATGACACAGTTTGAGTATAATAGAAGGACACTCAAAAGCCAGAATAATTTATTCAACTTGTATACTTAAATTGATTCGTGGCTGGGAATGCGTAATAGAACCCAATATCTGAAATAATTCCTTAACCATGTTTTTGCCTTTTGGAAATTAAATGTTTTATTTTTAGATTTTGTGGATACATAGTAGATGTATCTATTTCTGGAATACATAAGGTGTTTTGATACAGAAATGCAATGTGAAATAATCGCATCATGGAGAACGTGGTATCCATCCCCTCAAGCATTTATTCTTTGTGTTACAAACAATCCCATTACACTTTTTAGTTATTTCAAAATGTGCAACTAAGTTATTGTTCACTACATTCACCCCGTTGTGCATTCAAATAGTATGTCTGATTCTTTCTAACTATCTATATATTTTGTACGCATTAACCAACTGTTACATAAAAGTTTGATATATAGAAATCAATGTAGTTGTGATAGATACCAAAGTCCTCCAATTAACAGCCATTTACAATCTTTTTCTCCTATGTAGCTATCCCGCTACAGAAACTATGAACGCTAATCACTCATGTTGCAAGGCTCCCTGGCTTTTATGGGTGTTGAAGCAGCATGGTACTAGCCAATATAAGCAGAAATTGGAGGAAAGAGGTTCTGGGCAGGTTTTGGTTTTCTAATAAAAGGGACAGAAAGCCTTAAGTATAAATGTCTCCTGGTGTTCACAGTTATATGAAGAACCTGAGGCATCATACATGGCGGGAAGAGCAAGAGTGCATCAAAGAGGCTGGCCCTGCCACTGGACAAATGCCGACAGACACTATATACACATTTCTATTTTTAAGACATTATAAATAAAGCTGATATGGTTTGGCCCTGTGATGCCACCCAAGTTTCATCTTAAATTGCAATCTTCACATGTCCCTGGGAGAGGTCTGGTGGGAGGTGACTGAATCATGGGGGTAGACATCCCCCTTGCTGCTCTTGTGACAGTGAGTTCTCATGAGATCTGGTTATTTGAAAGTGTGTGGCACTTCCTCCTTCATGCTGTCTCTCTCTGCTGCCGCCATGAGAAGACATGCGTTGCTTTCCCTTCGCCTTCCGCCATGATTGTAACTTTCCTGAGACCCCAAGTCATGCTTCCTGCCAGGCCTGCGGAACTGTGAGTCAAATCTCTTTTCTTCACAAATCACCCGGTTTCAGATAGTTCTTTACAGCAGTGTGAAACAGATTAATACAAAGGCTAACAGCTACTCACAAACAAAGGGTTGGTTCTTCTAACTCAAATACCAAGTAAATAATCTTACTATTAATCTGGGTAGTTGATTGATAAAGAATTAGTTTCTACTTTTTTCACCTATCTCTTATAATCACATACTACTTTTAATTTTTTCTTTATAGTTCAAATTCTCACATCTTATGCCAGAAATTCAGTTAGTGCCTTTATTTGTCATTAGAGCAATGGTGAAAGGGTATTTAATTAATCAAATTAAATCAGTTAAATGTAAATTAATTAAATTTAAATCGATTAAAACTGAATGTGTCTGTGCCTGGTGACTACCATATTGGACAGTAGAGACTACAGCAACTAAGGGAGAGCAGTCTAAATTCACTCTGACCGTGACTTTCAGACTAAATTTTAGATTTCGTTGTCTCTGGTGCCTTCCTGTCTAACCAAATTTGCACATATAATTCAGGCTTAAGTTTCTAAAGCACTAGGTGATTTCACCTGCTTGTTCAAAGGCTGTATGGGATACTAATGAACTAAAAAATTAAATTTCAACTTCTAATATTGACATTCAAGATTCTTCATAACTTAGACTTTCTTTGTCTCCTACAGTTCCTGCATATATATGTTTACTTTTACCAAAATGGTATACTCATTGCATTCTGATATATTCATAATTTTCTTTCCTGTTCACAGTGATTTTACCACCTGTGATGTCCTACATGCATCCCTAGGTCAAATTTAAAAGCTTTGTTATCTTAACAATAATAATTCTCTGACTTATAGACATGAAATGTGTTTGCATTTAAGTCATCTTTAATTTTCCTAAATAACATGTCATTGTTTCCAGCACAAACACATTTCAGTTCCTTTGTTAAATTTATTCATAAGAATTTTTGTTAAATGTATTCAAAATATGCTATTTTTCTTTGATGCTTATAGAGTCATTTCCTTGATTTATTTTCATTTTGCTTATTACTAGTTTATAGGAATATAATTGAATTTCATATACTGATGTCATATTTCTGCAATCTTGTTGAACTTGTTTATTATTTCTGGTAGTTGTTAGTGGAGTTCTTAAGATATCGTATATATAAGATCATCATTTTCTTCAAATAGAAATAGCTTTACTTCCTTTCCAAAATGGACAAACTGAATGCTTTTTTTTTTTTCATTTTCTTGCCTTATTGCATGGCTAGAACTTCCAGCATGTAACTGAAGTATTGAGAGTGGACATCTTTGTCTCGCTCTTGATCTTAATGGCAAAACATCATCTTACAACATTAAATAATGATATTAGCTTTGGATTTTACAAAAATGCTGTTTACAAGTTGAGAAAGTTTTCCTCTATTTCTAATTCATTCAGAGCTTTTATTGTGAAAAGATGTTAAATTTTGACAAATGCAATTTCTACATATTTAAGATAATTGAGTTTTTGCCCTTCATTTTATTGATATTGTATATTACATTAACTGACTTTAAGATGTAAAACTAACTTTGCAGTCTTGGGATAAATTTCACTTGGCTGTGTGTATGTATTATATGTATGTTGCTGCATTCTGTTTGCTAGTATTTAGTTGAAGATTTTTCTATCTATATTCATAAGATACATTGGTCTTTGACTGTAATATATTTGTCTGATTTGAGTATTAGAGTAATACTGGCCTCATGGAGTTTGTTTGAAAGTGTTCCCTTTTGCTGTATGCTTTGGGGGCATTTGCAGCAGTTCTACAAGGGAGATTTATAGCAAAAAACACACCAAAAAAAGAAAGATCTCAGATAAACAACCTAATGTTAGACCTCAAGGAACTAGAAAAAGAGAACAAACCAAGCACAAAGTTAATGGAAGGGAGGACATACTAAAGATCAGAGCAGAAATAAAAGAAATAGAAACTAGATCAACAGTAGAAAAGATCAACTAAGAGTTGTTTTCTTGAAAAGATAAACACAATCGCAAACCTTCAGCTGGACTAAGAAAAAAAGGCTCAAATAAATAAAATCAGAAATGAGAGAGTATACATTAAAACTGATACCACAGAAATGCAACGGATCATACGAAACTACTATGGATAATTTTATACCAACGAACAGGATAACCTAGAAGGAATGGGTACATTCCCGGACACACACAGCCTACCAAGATGCAATCACTATGAAATACAATACCTTAAGCCCAGATGAATTCTACCAAACATTTCAAGAGGAACTATCAGTCTTTCTCAAACTTTTCCAAAAAAATTAAGAAGAAGCAATACTTTCAACCTCATTTTTCAAGGCCAGCTTGATCCTGACATTAAAACCTGATGAGGACACCGCAAGAAAATAAAATTACAGGTCAATATTCCTCATAAACACGACGCAAAAATCCTCAAAAAAATATAGTTACCTGGACTGGACACTGTGGCTCATGCCTGTAATCTCTGTACTATAGGAAGCCAAGGCAGGTGGATCACCTGAGGTCAAGAGTTCGAGACAAGCCTGGACAACATGGTGAAAACCAGAAAATACAAACATTAGCTGGGTGTGGTGGCGGGCACCTGTAATCCCACCTACCCAGGAGGCTGAGGCAAGAGAATCACTTGAACCTGGCAGGCAGAAGTTGCAGTGAGCCAAGATAGCACCATCACACTCCAACCTGGGAGACAGAGTGAAACTTTGTCTCAAAAAAAAAAAAAAAAAAATATATATATATATATATATATATATACATACAGACACACACACACACACACACACACACAAATACACATTTATATACAGCTAAGTGAATTTAACATCTCATTGAAAAGATCATTCACAATGATTAGGTGGGATTTATCCTAGGGATGCAAGGAAGGTTTAACATTAGCAAATTAATTAATGTGATTCACCATATCAACAGAATGAAGGGCAAAAACCATAAGCTTATCTTAATAGATATAGGAATAGTACTGGATAAAATTCCATACATTTTCATAATAAAGACTTTCAACAAATTAGGCATAGAAAGAACATACTTCACTACAACAAACGCAATGTACAGTACTTCCCCTTTCTCCATGGGGGATATGTTTCAAGAGCCCCAGTGGATTCCTGAAACAGCAAATAGTATTGAACCCTGCATATATTATTTTTTTTTCTACACATACATGCCTATGATAAAGTTCAATTTATAAGTTAGGCATAGTAAAAGTAACAGCAATTAAAAATAAACCAGAACAATTACAGCAATATGTTATAATAAAACTTTATGAATATGGTCTCTTTCTGAAAATATCTTATTGTACTGTACTCATTCCTATTCTTGTGATGATGTGTGATGATTACAATATTTACATGATGAGAAGAAATTAGAAAAATCATGTAGGAATTGTCACACAGTATTGTTACCTTTAGATGAGAATCATCTGCTTTGGGTAATCCTGGATTATCCGGCCATGAATAAGTTGATTGCTGGATGTCCAGAGCAAATGATGTCAAAGACAAAGCAGTGGGTAGTGTACACAGTGTAAATACACTGGACAGAGGCATGTCCTGGGCATCACTGAGCAAGATAGCATGAGACTTTATAACACTACTCAGAATTGTGCACAATTTTAATCTCATGAATTATTTCTGAAATTTTCTATTTAATATTATCAGACCATGATTGACTGCAGGTAGCTAAAACCATGGAAAGCAAAACTGCAGGTAAGGGGGGGATCTGCATAACAAACTCATAGTTAACATCATACTCAATGGTGAAAAATTGAAAGCGTTTCCTCTGAGATCAGGAATAAGATAAGGATGCTCAGTCACACCACATCTATTCAACACAGCACTGGAAGTTCTAGCTGGGACTAGTAGGCAAGACAAAGCAATAAAAGGCATTTTAATTGGAAAGACAGAAATTAAATTGTTCTTGTTTGCAGGCAACATAATCGTATATACTGAAAATCCTAAACTGTCAAAAAAATCTGTTAGAACTAATAAATTCAGTAAAATTTTGCAGGACATAAATTCAGCATGCAAAAACTAGTAGCATTTTGATAACTAACAATAAACAATCTGAAAAAGAAAACAAGAAAGCAATCCCATTTACAATAGCTACCAAAAACAGATACTTAGGAATAAATTTAATCAAGGAGGTGAAAGATCTGTATGCTGAAAACTATAAAAAACTGATGAAAGAAACTGAAAAGCACACAAATAAATGAAAAAGTAACCCATTTTCACGGATTGGAATAATTAATATTGTTAAAATGTCCATACTATCCAAAGCAATCTACAGATTCAATGCAATCCTGATTAAAATTCCAAGGGCATTCTTCACAGAAATAGAAAAAAGAAATTCTTAAATTTATATGGAACCACAAAATGCAAAAGATAGACAAATAAATCTTGAACAAAAATAACAAAGTTGGAAGTATCATACTACCTAACTTAAAATATAGTACAAAGCTATAGTAATCAAAACAGTATGATTCTGCCATAAAAACAGGCACAATGACCAACAAAACAGAAGAGAGTGACTGGAAGTAAATCTACACATTCATGATCAATTGCTTTTTGACAAAAGTGTCAAAAACACAGAATGAGAAAAGGATAGTCCCTTCAATAAATAGTGTTAGGAAGACTGGACATTCACAAGTAACATAATGAAATTAGACTCATTTCACATCAGATATAAAAAATCAACTCAAAATGGAATAAAGAGTTAAACATAAAAGCTGAAATTGTAAATGGGAAGAAAACAGGGGAAAAGCTCCATGACATTGGTCTGGCCAATAACTTTTTTGATATGAACCCAAAAGCAGAGGCAACAAAAGTATGAGATTACATCAAATTAAAAAGCTTCTTCACAGCCAAGGAAACAATCAGCAGAGTAAAGATACAGACTATGGAATGGCATATATATTTGCAAACCATATATATGTAATAAGGGGTTAGTATCCTAAATATATAAGGAACACAACTCAATATTAAGAAAACAAATAACCTGATTGAAAAACGGACAAGGGATCTAAACAGATATTTCTACAAAGAAATGCAAATGGTCAATAAGCATATGAAAAAAGTGCTCATCATCACTGATCATCAGGGAAATGCAAATTAAAACCATGAGGAGATATGACTTTACCTATTAAAATGGCTATTATCAAAAAGATGAAAAAAACCAAAGTTGCAGAGGATGTGGAGAAAAGGGAATCACTGCACACTGTTAGTGGTAAGATACATTAGTACAGCCATTATGGAAAACAGGTTTATCTAAAAATTAAAAATTGAACTACCATCTGATTCATAAATCCTACTACTTATGTACCTAGTCAAAGGAAATGAAATCAGTATCTTGCAGAGGTATCTGCACTCTCATGTTCATTGCAATATTATTCACAGTAACCAAACTGAATACCTCTCAATGGATGAACTGATAAAATCAGCTGGGCACAGTGGCTCACACCTGCAATCCCAGCACTTTGGGGGGCCCAGGTGGGCAGATCACCCGAGGTCAGGAGTTCAAGACCAGTCTGACCAACATGGAGAAACTGCATCTCTACAAAAAATAGAAAATTAGCCAGGTATATTGACCCATGCCTGCAATCCCAGCTATTCAGGAGGCTGAAGCAAGACAATAGCTTGAACCTGAGAGGCAGAGATTGTGGTGAGCCAAGATTGCATCATTGCACTCCAGGCTGGAAAACAAGAGCGAAACTCCATCCCCCGCCCCCCCAAAAAAAGGCAACGAAAATCTGGTATATATACAAAAAGAAATATTATTTAGCCTTTAAAAGGAAGGAAATCTTGTCATTTGCAACAACGTAGGCAAACCTTAAAATAAGCCAGGTGCAGAAAGACAAATGCTGCGTACTTTTACTGCTACGTGTAATCTACAGAGAGCTGAACTCAGAAGTGGAGGAGAATGGTGATTACCAGGAGCTGAGAGTATGTGAGGAGGAGGAGATGGTTGGTCAAAGGATAACAACTGGAAAAAAAAAAAAAAAAATAGTATTTTGTATGATTTCATCATTTTACATTTACTGAAGCCTTTTTTTTTTTTTAAGTTTTTAAATGTTATTTTACTTTTTAGAGATGAAATCTCACTATGTTTCCCGGGCTGGTCTCCTTCTCCTGGGCTCCAGGGATCCGTCCTCTTCAGTCTCTGGATTAGAGACACCCTGCTCCAGGCGAGGCTTGTTTTATTGCTGAGCACATGGTCTATACTGGAGAATGCTCCATGTGTGCTTTGTATTATGCTCTTGTGGGATGGAGTATAGAATTTTGTAAGTTTTATATATCTTTGTTGATATTTTGCCTGGTTGTTTCTATCCACTATTAAAAGTGAGGTATTGAAATATTTGATTATTATTGCTAAATTGTATATTTCTTCCTCAATTATGTCTGTTTGCCTCATGAATTTTAGGGCTTTGTTTTTAGGTGCATACATCTTTCTAATTCCTAATGGGTAGAACCTTTTATCATAATAAAATATTCCCCTTATGTCTAGAAACTTCTTTTAATTGTGATTTCATCTGATGTTATTTATATTCACCAGAGCTCTCTTTTGATTCCTGTTTTCCTACAAGAACCAGAGAACATGTTGATACATCTTTTCCGTCTTTTTACTTTCAACTTACATGTATTTTTGTACCTAAAGTGAGTATCCTGTAGACAAAGTATAGTTAGATCTTGTTTTGTTTGTGTGCTTGTTTTTTTAAAACACAAACTGAAAATTTTTGCCTTTTTTTTTTTTGAGACGGGGTCTCACTCTATCACCTAGGCTATAGTTCAGTGGCCTCGTCTTGGCTCACTGCAACGCCTACCTCTCGGGTTTAGAGAATTCTCCTGCCTTGGCCTTCTGAGTAGCTGGGATTACACGTGTGTGTCACCATGCCCAGCTAATTTGTTGTATTTTTAGTAGAAACAGGTTTTCACCATGTTGACCAGGCTGATCTCAAATTCCTGACCTCAGGTAATCTCTCTGCCTCGGCCTCCCAAAGTGCTGGGATTATAGGCATGAGCCACCACACCCGGCAATTTCTGCCTTTTGATCAGATTTTTAGACTAACTTTAATGTATTTCTCTGAGTCAGCTCCCTAAGCAGGAAGAAGTACATTTTTACAAAATTTACCACTACCGACTATATATTGTATACTAGTGCTGCTTGATATTATAGCTAAAAAACTGGTATATTTTTGTTTTGCTTTACTATGACAGGAAGTCTTGAACCTACTTTGTTTTTGGTGTTATACAATAAAGTGATATGAACTTTAAACTATATTTTTATAAAGTAGATGCTGTTTTTACTCTCCAGCCAGGATACTGTAGCATCTGTCTCAACTTTCCTTGCACAAAAGAATATTAAAAATGTGCTTTGAGAATGAAAATAGCTGCTATATAGGCTTAACAAGTCAATGCTGGATTTTTTTTGAAACACCTATAAACACATATATGTTTTTCCCTACAAATTTTCACTCTGATTTCTTGGTTCTTAGTCACTGAATATTGATTCCCCTTGCTTGCTTCTATTTTTAATGTTTGTTGATAACTAACCTCAAGTATAGACTGAATCTCTGTTGGTGTCTCAGTGCGCAATCAGGCACGCGAAGCCCAATGTCTATGCCAAGCCTCTACTTTGGAAAAGGGGCCGCCCGACCCTCTGAGCTCTGTGATACTCCTAGACGTACCCATGATCTGTCCTGGCTTTTCTACTCCACAGGTAGTTTGGGATTTTGTGCCAGTATGTTTGTTGTAGGCCTGAGATTTGCTTGTGTGTTTTGTGGGGTGGTGTCAAATCTAATGGTTTGTTGATACTATCAAAAAGAAACAAGCTCACATCCATCCCTAATCCCATTCTTTGGAAACTTAAAACTGTAACTTCTTTGGAGTTCTACATCAACAAGACAGCACTTCTCTGCTTTTGCAGTTGAACGTGTTTCATAATTATACTATTTAAATGACAGTAACAGAGGTCTTTATTTTTTGTCTGGTTTATCCTAGTGTCATTTCTTTTGCAAGAAATATTTGAAGATGGCAAAAGTGTTGTCGGTGACCTCCCAAAATTATAGTTGGTTTTGAAACTACCACTGTGGCTGCTACCCATAGAGGATCTTGCTACTTGGAACACTGCCTGGGGCTTCGAGTCAGCATGACTTCATATTTAAAGGTCAGCTCAGGATTTTGGAAGCCAAGCCACTCCATTTCGGACTGCTGTTGGCAACCCTGATGCCAGTGTGGTGTGCTGGCTCCGGTAATTTCCTAGCTGTTAACGTAATGACACATGGCTTCCAACTGTGCTTCAGTAAATTGCTTCTTCTTAAGATCCTTTACCATTCCTGGATCTCATAGGGCACACATATTTTAGTTTTAAAACAAAAGGGAAAGGAAGAAAGAAAAAAAAGTCTATCTTATTGCCTGAAGGTAATTGTGTAAAAGAGTCATTCCCGCGGTGTGATACAAAAAGACTCCAGCTCATATTTCATGGCGATTTCTTCCCTTTGCTCACACAGGAATCTCCAGCAGTGACAAGAAGAACATATGAATCTTTCATCTATACTCAAGAAAGTTAGTTTATACATTAAACATTTTCAGGAGATACATATTTTATATGTCTAATTAATAAATTTAACATCCATTTAGTCCAACAAAATCGACTTAGAAGACCAAAATACTCTATTGTGGCCTTCGTTACTTAGAAATAGGAAGTGATTAAATAAACGAATATATTATTTATAAAATTTTCCCTTCAAGATTGCAGAAAACTCACTGAAACCATGGGAATTCTTTGAATGAAAATATAATTAGTATCTTTTCCATAGCCTACTATATTGGATATATGTTTGTCAGGAGAAGTGATTTTAGTTAACCTATGCAAATACGAACTGTTTTTAAGAAGAATGGATGAGACAGCAAAAGAAAATTTAAAGAATTCATAAATGTCAGAGTTTTACAGAAACCAAGTGAAAAATTTTAACATGAGGGAAATGAGAAGATAGTACATTCCATAAAAACAGCATGTACTCTAAGTGACTAGGGAGAAGTCTGATTCTTGCAACAAACTGCTTTAAATTTTTTTACATGCCATCAGTCACAATCTATAAACCAATGAATCTACACCCAAGAATTTGTTTCCTTACTTGACCCTGTTTTCATATAAAAATAATCAATCCCAGTGCTAATAAACATGCAAGGATTTGGAACCATTTGAAGCAACTAATCTAAACAGAATTCTTTATAAAAATAAAGACAAAATAAAGAATTCCTAGAGATTCAAATGCTTGGATTTTCTAATCTGGATTATTTTAATTGAGTGAAAAAATGAACCATATTTTGTCACAGGAGGAGAGTACAGAGGGATCTTCACCAAATATTGTTTAGGATTTGCTTTCGAAATTTTGTCTTACATAATTTACGCATTAAAAATATGTAGTTTGTCACCAGGGGCAGTGGCTCTTGCCTGTAATCCTAGCACTTTGGGAGGCCAAGGCAGGCAGACCACTTGAGGTCAGGAGTTCTAAATCAGCCTGGCCAACATGCCAACATGGTGAAACTCCGTCTCTACTAAAAAGACAAAAATTAGCTGAGCTTGTTGGTGCTCACCTGTAATCCAAGCTACTCAGGAAGCTGAGGCAGGGGAATTGCTTGACCCTGGGAGGTGGAGGTTGCAGTAAGCCGAGATTGTGCCCCTGCACTCCAGCCCCGATGACAGTGCCTAAAAATAAAATAAAATGAAAAAAAAATTGCAGTTTGACTGGAGATAGAAGAAAGGTCAGACAATATCCTGGAACTACACATAAATACACACCCAAATATATATAAGCATATAACACATGCATATATAAATACATATATGTACATGATACACACATACACCCATGGACCCATCAGCATGCACTTCCTCCTTTTTTAGGCTCATAAAAACCCCAGACTCAGCCAGACTCAAGCAGAGAAGATGGAGAGATGACAAGGGAGATGACAGGACCACCTGCCTGCAGAGAGGAAGTGTCAGGACACTCTAGCTGCAGAAAGGAGCCACCTACTGTGGGTCTCCTCTGAGCTGTTCTGTTGGTCAATAAATCTTCTCTTTGGCTTGCTCACCCTCCACTTGTCTGCATACCTCATTCTTCCTGGTTGTAGGAGAAGAACTCAGGATCCACTGAAAGGCAAGGCTCTGAATGGTGAGGCTAAAAGAGCTGTAACACAAACAGCGCTGAAACATGCCCCTTGCTCTCCATGTTGCAGGTAAAGAGAAGGAGAGAAAAGCTGCAGCCCTTTGAGGACCCCAGACCTGGGAACTCCCCAAGCCAGGGCTGTGACTTTCACTTTGGGGCCCTGTGGTTCCTGGCATCTCCAAGCTTCCAGGTGCCATCACATTCCTTAAGTGTCAGCCGGGGAAGCTGCTTGTGGTGCACCTGGTTCAGCTGCGGCCTCACAGAGAGCTGGCACCCATGCCAGAACCTGGAGCTGCCCCCCCACCACACAGCAGCAGCCAGCATGTCTGACTGTGAAGTGGCTGGACCCCATACTTGCTCACACACCCCTTGCTGCTCCACACCTGACTCAGTTTCCCTTGGAGGCAGGTAGCATGAACCCTGCCAGGCTGAGTGGGCAGAACAAGCCCAGTGGGCCTGAGCTAAACTCAAGCAAAGGCACCACTGGCCACAGAGGTTTCTGGCCAGAAAAGTGACACCCCAAAGATCCCATAACAATTGTACTTTTCATTTTGGATATTATACTTATTTCTTTTCAAACTTGTCTCTTTTAAGTGTGTTGTATCCTATTTTCCTCCAGCTCCATTCCTTCTCTTAGTCTCCTTCAGAATTTTTTAACTATCTTAAATTTTTGGGGTGCTAATAATCCTATTTGTTGTGATTCTTCACTAATCTGTGTGATGAGCCATTTCCTCATATGGTTTGTGATTTCTTTATCGGGACATAGCAACTGTTCACATCCGTTTCCTAGCTTGGGATTTCCAGCCCTTAAGTCTAGTGTCAATGTGGCTCCAGACCTCCACAGGGCATGAGACAAGAGTTTCTTCCATCCCAATCTGGGAATAGAGAGGACCTTCTCTGTAGCATCCCTGGGCTGGCGATCAGATTTTTCAGGGCTTTTCCATGGGAAGCGCATCCTAAGGAATCAACTTGGTTTAAGTTTATAGTTTTGTCCTGGCCCCAGGCTGCACCATCGGATCCTGAGGGTGAATTTAAAACACCAACTTCAACTTTACTAGGCCCTATATCTGACTTTATTTTGCCTCTGGCTTGCCTTTTATATCTCTTGATTTAGGTTCCTTCTGTTATAAAACTCAGAGATTGTCTGCTTTTTTTCCCCTCTCATATTCAATTACATATTTCAAGTTTTGTATCATATTTTGTTCAGCATTTTAGAAATCTGAAACAACAGGAAAACTGAAGCAGAACAGGATTCTGGTTACAAAACTGAAACAGAACAGGATTCTGTTTAGCTCAGTTTTCCATGTTATTAGAAATTTGGGGCATGGTTTTAGAACATAAAATACAGTCTTGCAGGCTCTTTGCACTTCTATTGTATGTGCTTTGATTTAGCACTGGCCGCTAGAGCTCCTGGTCTTCCCTGTGCTTGGTTCATCACCAGGATCAAATTGGAATGTTCTCCAGATTCATCAGCATACACCTGTGTGGCTCCAGCCTGCTCCTTCAACTCTGGCTCCACGCTCTGCCCTTCAGAACTACTTGTATATCCAGTTCATATGCTTTACCTTTATAAATTGTTTTTCTTTCTTTTGTGGGCAAACAGTATCATATTGTCGATAACATATTCCACGCCCTGACAGTAAGTTGTGTTGTTTCTTTTGCATGCTTTTCCAAAAAACAGATTACTTGATACTTTCCACTTTTAAACAATTCTAAATTTCTAAATATCCCAGTTTTCTTCCAACACGACTTAGTCTGTTTTCTCCAAAAATATCCTTACCACTTCACATGGGCAAGTCTTATCAGCTTACTTAGGCTTTACCCAGCTCATCGATTCTGATGTGGTACTTTCTTTTAAAATCTAAAGTATTGAAATTTCTTCTATACACACATATCTTAAAACTGAAAATAGCCACAGCACTTAGGCTGCAGAAATGAAGGGCAGGGTGTATCCTTGGGAAATATTTGAAATTTTTACCATTTGCAATATTTTCAAGAATAAAAACAATATTAAAAACATAGACAAATAAGTGTTATACAGTAAAATGTACACAGCAAAAACTAATTTCTATGACTGAATTATGATGATGTCTATAAAGGAGACTGAATTTTCAAGTTGTCTTGTCAATCGACATACAGTGTTTTAAATCCTCATGTAGTCAGTCCAGTTCCATTTTAAATGATAACTTCATTCTGTTATTTTGATATTTTGTTATGTTATATGAGCCAATCATACTAACCACATGATATCCAAGTTAACATGTGGTCAGTGTGTAAAAAATAAAATGAGCAATCACATAGGTCTTGCTTACATGGCAGTCAGATGAAACAGCAGCAAATGAATATGATGAGAAACCTAAAGTTTATTCTTAACTGTCATGTGTTACTGTCATCTGCAGGTAAGAAGTACTATGACCGTTTCTGAGGAAAGCATTACACTTACACATATAAGGTTCAGCTTCATTTCACAATGTTGGGTCTTAAAAGGCTACCAAATGGCAAGCATATGAGATTTGTTAGGTTTTATCTTTTATTTTTTTATTTTTATTTTTTTGGGACAGAGTCTCACTGTCACCAGGTTGGAGTGCAGTGGCGCGATCTCGGCTCACTGCAACCTCTGCTCCTGGGTTCAAGCGATTCTCCTGCCCCAGCCTCCCGAGTAGCTGGGACTACAGGTGCACGCCATCACGTCCACCTAATTTTTGTATTTTTAGTAGAGAAAGGGGTTTCACCATGTTGGCCAGGATGGTCTCCATCTCTTGACTTTGTGATCTGCCTGCCTCAGCCTCCAGAAGTGCTGGGATTACAGGTGTGAGCCACAGCACCCACCCTCTCCCAAAACGGCAGGTTTTATCTTTTAAAACTTAGTATTATTAGAAATTGTTTTGGATTTTAAAAGGCCATGAAATATGAAACTTTTAGGACATATTACGATTTATCCTTTGAAACCAATTTAGTAAAAATTAATTTGGATCTTGGGAATCACTAACGCATTTAAAAACAATGAAATGTATTACAAACTCTGGAAACATCTTTCCTCACTCACGATACAAAAATCACCAGAATATTTTCTCTAAAACGAATACTGCATTTTACAAAAGAACTCTAAATACTGGGAAATGATGCCCATTTTAAAAAGTTTATTTTGTGATTGAAAAACAGTAGCGCTCTCTCCTTGAGGCCCTATCTTGGGCAGCACACTGCATGAAATCTTTCCTCAAAGGTTTTGGTTGTCATGGTGGCTTATACTTGTAATTCCATTGCTTTGGGAGGCTGGGGAGGGAGGACTGCTTGAGGCCAGAAGTTCGAGATGAGCTTGGGAAACACAGTGAAACCCCGTTTCTACCAAATTACAAAAAAATTAGCTGGGCATGGTGGCATGCATCTGTAGTCCCAGTTACTCAAAAGGCTGAGGTGAGACGATTGCTTGAGCCCAGGAGGTGGAGGCTGCAGTGAGCCGTGATGGCAGCACTGCACTGCATTCCAGCCTGGGTGACAGAGCAAGACCTTGTAAGAGTCAGTGTCAAGTCTGCTTATAGTAAATTCAGGTGGAATTTCAGGCTTGGCTATCTTTCAATTTTGACATCTCAAGAATGGTAATAATGACAAGAGGAAAGCAGGTATTGAGCAGTTCGGTTTTAAAGTCTCCCTCAGACAGTTTGCATTTTTCAGCCACATGCAGAACTAACAAGCTCCCTAAAATAATGATATTCCTTCACTCACTTTTTCTTTACGTCCCAGGACTTTAGGACTAATGAAGGTTAAGACAGGTGCCCTCCCAGCAAAATCTGACAATTGCCTAGGTTATATTCTGAGAGAAGGGCGTCAGTGGGGAGAGCAGCATCACAGCGTTGTCACGAACGTATCACAGGCCCTTCCAGATGTTTTCTGTAAGTGCGAAACTCATTATTTCAAAATTCCTGCAGATTACAAAACCTCTCTGAATTCCAAAATCAGAGATTTTCCACAATACTCACATTTTTGTAAATATTACATGATATTCGTTTTATTTCCAGGTGTGGTATATAAAATTGACAGCTTACAGTAAGAAATATTCCTTATGACAAAACACTTCCTATGCACTGTATTGCTTTTAGTTTTGAATTATTTCAAGGCATGTTAGAAAATGAAAAGAAAAAAGATCTCCAGTACATCTAAGAGTAAATGAACCAAGTTGCTTAATTCGGTGGTTTCCATATCAACAAATGACTACAAGTTAAAAGCGCTGAAGTCCTAAGTGTCTGTTCCTGAGAAATTTCCCATTCAGGGCTCAAGAGCACAAAACTTTTGCTAGTGTTTCTCTGGGGAATCAGCTGGCATTCCTTGCTCTCTGCAAACTGGACAGCAGGTTCCTTTCAGCAATTCAGGACTGAGACAGGGAGCCGGGGGACAAGTCTCCACTGTACAGGTGATCTGACCACTCTGAAAGGCAACATGCACATATCATCTCCATGGTTCTTAAAGATAAATAAAAGTTTCTTATAATATACATAATCTAATAAGCTGACTGTCTCAATATAATAAAAACTGCTCTTGATATGCGATCATTTTTGCATGATTTCTATTCATTCTTTCTTTCTACACATTTGCAGCACAAAGAGCGAGGCTGCCCTATAAAATGTTACCTACCTTACCATACCATATGGTAGGACATGCTGAGGAACTTCATTCATTTCTAGAGGGCTGGAAATAATCAGCTCTCTTCAAAAAGCAAACCAGATAACGAATACTGAGCTTTTTATTATTATTATTATTTTGGTGGATACCATGACAAAACTTTTTTATTTTTCCATAGAATTGTGCAGTTTACCAAGTACCTTTAGGCAGCATTTATAGTGCACCTAGCTGGAGAATAATGAGATGAACTCAAGTCTCAGGCTGGCTGAGTTTACTTGTTGACGTAAACTTCCTTAGCCTTGGTTCCCTCATCCATCAGTGAACATGGAAAAAGCTTGTGGTCTCTGGGAAGTGCTCATTAGATGGCTATACTTTTTAAATCAATAATCAAAAGCTTCAAAATTTCACACCAGTACCTTGATCTTAAAAATATGCCTAGAATCTATTGACATAAAGTATTTTTTTTCTCCTTTTGAATTTTTCAAGTATGTTTCAACTGGCTGGCTGGAGAAGTGAAAGGGGGAGGTGGAGGGGAAAACCCATAGCACGAACCTCACAGACGCAGTGCACGCAGTCTTCTTTCATCCAGCGCTCCTCAGCCTTCCTTGGAACCCCTTTAACATCTGTACACCCGGCCTGCCTCAGACGTGCCTCCAGCTTGTTTATCTGAATGGGGAGGCAAAGAAAAGAAGACTGGGAATTGAAGCGGAGAGCAACAAAGCCGATCAATAACATGGTTTGATGAAATGCTCTATTCTGTAAGCACACACCTAGAAGGCAAACAAAACTTCAAAGCCTACATAATTTTTCTTAACATTTTTCCCCAGAACTTAATGAGCTTGAATCGTTCAGTGTCCAAACTAATAAACAGTTTTGTAGATGTGAAAATATACTGAACATACACCTAGACTCTGAAAGAATTAATTTCTAAAGGAAGGAAGATTAAAATCAAAAGAGTGAAATTACGTTTGTAAAATCTCAATAAACATAAATGGAAATTCAACTAAAAAGCATTTTATTTATTTTTGTCCCCCAAGTTGTTATAAAAATAACATCTGCTTAACAAACAAATATTTATTAAGTTTCAAAGATGAAAGCAAGCAAACCAGGGTCTCTCCGACTTTACAATTTGGTAGAAAGTCCAATAAATCACAGCTATAAGCCATTGGATAATGAGGGTCTTTAGGAATCCCAAGGGAAGCAGGAGGGACGTTGACATGGTCTGGCTGTGTGTTCCCACTCAATCTCATGTTGAATTGTAATTCCAAATGTTGGGGGAGGGACCTGGTGGGAAGTGACTGAATCTGGGGGGCAGATTTCCCCCATGCTGTTCTCGTGATAGTGAGTTCTCATGATGGTTTAGAAGTACAAGGTACTTCCTCCCTCATTTGCTCCCTCCCTCCTGCTGCCATGTGAAGAAGGTACTTGCTTCTCCTTTGCCTTCCACCATGACTGTAAGCTTCCTGAGGCCTCCCAGTAATGCTTCCTGTTAATGCTATGGAACTGTGAGTTAATTAAACCTATTTTCTTCATAAATTGCCCAGTGTCAGTTAGTTCTTTATAGCAGTGTGAGAATGAACTAACACAGAAGCTATACTCAGTTCTGCCTCAGGAAATGAGGGGAGACCTTATATTATGGACCGAACTGTGTTCCCCCAAAATTCGTAAGTTGAAGCTCTAATCCCCAATGGGACTATATTTGGGCATAGGAACTCTAAGGATGTAATGAAGGTTAAATGAGGTCATGGGAGTGGAGCTCTAACCCAATAGCATTGGCCTCCTTGTAAAAAAAGGAAGAGACACCAGACATGCTCACACAGGGAAAGCTGTCTGAGGACACAGGGACATGGTCACCATCAGGAAGCCAAGGAGTGAGCCCTTGGAAGAAACTGTCCCTGCTGACACCTTGATCATGAACTTTCAGCCTCCAGAACTGTGCAAAAATCAACTGTTTATGTTACCCATTCTCTTGTATTCTGTTATAGTACTTGAGCAGACTAATATGCCTTATATGGAAAAAACATGTGAGTTGTGAAAGATGACCTTGTCTTTCACGAGAACAAGCAGGGAAAAGACATTTCAGGCAAGTGGAAAAAAATGTATGTATGTGTTAAAGCATGGGCACTACAAACAGATCAGTATTCCAGAAATGTACATTTCTCTCCCCTCCATTGTTGGGGAGATCCACAGAGAACATGTTAATGGGAACTGAGGTGGGATGAATGGGCAGCAAAGAAAATTAGGACCTTAAAAGTCACATAAATTAATTAAGCACACTGTCCAGGCAATGGGAAATAACATCACAATGATCACTCCAGTGGTAACATGAAGGATCACTGGTGAGAAACTAGCAAGGTGACCCATATGGGCTTCACTGAGGAAGGAGGGAGTGAGACTCAAAAGAGTCATGTAGCAGGTACAGGAGATTGAATAGATGTGGGCTGAAGGAGAAGAGAAGAACCCAAAATGGTTCCAAAGAAGTTCCAGTTTTCATCAGGTGCATAAAGGATGAGATGGTACTCACCAAGATATTGTTCTAGAAAACACAATCCAAAGGAGCAATAATGTATAAAGAAATTAAACATTTTTAATTGAAAGAGATTTTTAATAATGGAAATAACATAACTTTTACGAAAGAAGAGGTTACATCCAAGAATACTGGATGACTTGTATAAGTTATAGCTGCATTTTCATGGGTTGAATTTTGCCCCCACCAAAAATTTGTCTGATGAAGTCCTCACACCCTCTACCCTAGAATGTGATCATGTTTGGAGACAGGGACCATATAGAGACAATTAAGGTAAACTGAGCTCTCTAAGATGAGTCCTAATCCAGTATGACTGGTGTACATAGAAAACAATGAGACTGGCACATGGATACACACAGAGAGAAGACCATAAGAAGATGTAAGGAGAAGGCAACCATCTTCAGAAGGGAGGTCTCCAATGTCAAACCTGCCAACACCTTGATCTCAAACTTCTAGATTACAGAACTGTGATAAAATAAAATTTATTTGTTGAAGCCACCTAATGTGTGGCATTTAATAAAGTATACCTAGAAAACTAATACAAACACCACTGGGTACAGACCCACATCTTCAAATGACTTTACTGTACATATGAATCATACTGGATCTGTCCATTAACAAGTATTGTTTCCAGGTTTTTCTGATCACAGTTATTTGGTTGGAAACTGCATCGTAATGTCAAACACTGACTAAGGTGTTATCTATGACAAAAATTATTGTGCCCAAGACAATTTTTGAGTAAACAACGGACCAAACTGGATGGCTGGATCAGAAAAGTGATTATTTATTTTTAAATAGTTATTGAACATCTGCTGTTTGAGAGATTCTTAGCTAGGCCTAAAGGAGACTCAAATGATAAAAAGCTAGGGTTTCTATTCTTAATGAGTCTGCAGTCTGGCAGGGAAGAGTGAATTTGTACAAAAAATAAATATGGTACAAGCCCAGATGTGTGCCATAAGAGTATACACACATGAGAGTTCAAGGAAAAACAAATTACATTTAGAAATATGGGATAAGAAAGTTAGTTCTCAGGGAAGAATTTACAAATTAAGTGGTACTTGAGTTAGGCCATGAATAAAGGTTGTATTTGGATATGAGAGTGTGTATGCACATGAGGTTACAGAATGAGGGAACAGAAAAGACATTTTAACTAGAGAGAAAATGTATAAATAAAGTGAAAAAGAGGGGAAGGTGAATGGCATTTCAGTTGAGGTAGCACATAACACATGAAAAATAGGTTATTTGGAAAATCAATTAAAACATGGGTTAGGACTACACAGTAAAGATCCTTAAATAACAATGAACTCAGACATCACCGAGAAAGCAAAAAGTCTTGATGTGAAAGAATTTTGATTCTGTAAATTCTTTTCACCACTTTTGAGTTGAAGTGGGACAGCAGGATTGGATCTCAGAAGATAATTTAGCTTGAGTACCTACCTTGGACAGTGGCATCCACCCATTCATTACCCAATAGATGTATTTAGTACCTGATATGTACCAGCTAATACACTAATAAACTAGCAGGACTTGATCCCTGACTTTAGCTGAGCAGTGAGAATGGAGAAAATGATAAGACAAATATTACAGTGCAGGCTGGAATGACAGGGCTTCACAAGGACCAGTTATAAACCAAATAATCCATTGCTTAAGTGGGTTCATGTGAAAATCAGAAAAAAAATCTCTGAAGATATTAATGAGTATGTCCTAGCAGACACTAGGACACACAGAAAATTTTTATTTCCAAAAGTACTAGGAAAATGAATATCTATTCTAAACTTCAGGCATTTAGAACAGTAAAGCTTTTTCTAATTTAAATAAAACTACAAATTAATAAATTATTTAAGGGAAATAGTTTTTGATTCCTGTTTTTTGTTTTGTTTTGTTTTGTTGTTTTGAGACAGTCTTATTTTGTCACCCAAGCTGGGTACAGTGGCATGATCACGGTTCACTGTATCCTCAACCTGCAGGGCTCAAGTGATCCTGCCACCTCAGCCTCCCAAATAGCTGGAACCACAGGTGCACATCATCATCTCCAGCTAATTTTTGTTGTTGCTGCTGTTTTGTAAAGATGGGGTCTCACTATTTTGCCCAGGCTGATCTTGAACTCCTGGGCTCAAGCGATCCTCCTGTCTTGGCTTCCCAAAGTGCTGGGATTACAGGCATAAACCACCACATCCTACCCTAAGAAGGGAAATAAATAGTCTAAGAATCTTGTATGTACCATAAATATAAGAAATACAGTACATGGCAGTTTTATTCCAGGTTTAACTACAAAGCCTTGATAATGAAAGGATGTAACTTTCCTTTTCCTATCACCCCATGTGTTCATGGTTAGTATATAAAAATGCCATTAATTTTATATATGTTTATCTTGGGTTTACCTTGTATCCTACAACCTTGCTCAACTCGTTTATTCATTTTAGGATTATTTTTCTGGGTTCCTTGAGATTTTCTATGCAGGTAGCTATATCATCTGAAAATAGTTTTATCTCTTCCTTTTCAATCTATAGGCCTTTTCCTTTTCTTTACTTATTGCAATGGCAAGAACTTCCAGCATTAGGTTGAACAAGAATGGTGAGAATGGACATCCTTGCCTTGTCTGCAGTATCCTGCAATTTTAGGGAGAAAGCATTCAAGCATTCATCATTCAGCATGTAAATGGCAGGGTGTTGTTTCCCTTTTGCTGCTTTCAACATGTTTTTCTTTTTATTTTGTTTTCAGAAGTGTGACTGTGATGCATCTTGGTGTGCATTTCTTTGGAATTGCCCTCACCCTTTGTCTTCTTTCCATCCAAGACTTGGATGACATAAATGTTGGACGTTTTACTATAATCCCACAGGCCTCTGAGGCTCTGCTCATCCTGTTTTTGTATATGCTGTCTCTGTTGTTAAGAATGTATAATTGCTAGTCTTCTATCTTTCAGTTCACTGAATCTTTCCCCTCTGATCTCTATTCCACTTTGAGCCCATCTACCGATCTTTTTTATTTCTGTTCTTGTAGTTTTCAGTCCCAAAATCTCCATCTGGTTTCTCTCTGTGCCTTGTCTTATTCTGATGTAATTTTTCATCCATTTTTCATTTGTTTCGACGTGTGTTTGAAATTGCTCATGGAAGCATTTATTTTATGACTGCCTTAAAATCTTTTTCAGATAACTGCAACATCTCTATCACTTCAGTGTTGACTGTCTTTTTTTCATTCCATTTGGCATCTTCCTGGTACTTGGTATGATGAATAATTTCCTATTGAAATCTGGAGGCTTTGGATCTTACTTAAGCCTTCTGTTTTAGGTGTTTTCCTCTGAAACTGCTCTGGCCACATTGTTACTGCCATGTGAGAGCAGAAGTCCAAGTTCCCTCCTTCACCTCTGTTGAACACACAAAGGGGCTCTCTTCATTACTGCTGAGTGGAGTTGGGGTTCTGGCTCCCTGTCAGGTCTTCTCTTAACTCTCCTGGATGGGAGGTGTACTATTCTGTGACTCCTCCCCACACAGCCTCCATGCACCTCAGAATGGAGAGGGTCAGGGCAGCCCCATCACCCCATTGAAAATGGAGAGCACTTGCAGCCTCCACTAGGCCTTCTCTGCAACCACCCACTGGAGGGGGAGGGGAGCCTCATTCCCGATGGGGGAGGACAGAAGCCCAGGCTCCCCCTGTGACCCCAAGCTCTTGAGTCCATTTATCTGGCAGGGTGAAACCCTGGTTTCCTACTTGGCTTTCTCGGACAGCAGCCTCAAGGGGTCCTAGGTGCCTCAGTATAGCCTGGGGAGGGTGAAAGCTGCCTCCTCTCGGCCTTTGCTGATCTTGCTGGAGGCAGGGGCCACAGTTTCTTCTGTGGTGTTTGGCTGGGCTAGAGTGGTTACTGTCTAGAAGTTACCTGTATTGCTAGACCTCTGCTTTTCTGGCCTTTTGTCTAGAGGGACTCAGGTTTTGTTGGGCCTTTATTCTGGATCTGTTGATGTGCTCAGTTTGCTGGCTTCTTCAGCTTCCAGTCTGAGCTACATGAGGAAAAACTGCCCAGGAAAGAGCATCACATTGCTCCTGGAGCCCAGGGTCCCTGGTCAGTCTCCTTTCTTGCTCTTCACCATTCTGAATCATCTTATATTTGTTTTACACGTGATACCCAGAGGTTGTAGCTCTCTATACTATGATCAAGCAGCAGCTGGGCATGGTGGCTCATGCCTATAATCCCAGCACTTTGGGAGGCTGAGGCAGGTGTCCAGCACTTTGGGAGGATCACTTGAGGTCAGGAGTTCAAGACCAGCCTGGCCAACATGGTGAAACTCCA